>JBBPOM010000256.1:0-34275 GCA_038091455.1 Leccinum uliginosum
ATCGACTGCTCTGATTGTACAGACCAGACGAGCTGCAACTCAGGCTGGCTGAAATGACGGAACCCGAGCTCAAGGCAGTGGATGTCGAACCACAAGCGAAATGAAAGCAAACAAAGCGACCATGATTGAAATGTCAAGAAGGGATTCACACATTGTTGCCAGACGACTCGGTGAGCCTGAACACGAGCTCAAATTCCTTTGGTGTTGCGGCCAGCCATGCGCAGAGAAAACAACGCGGTCGCAAGTCCTCCAACCTCAACAGGGCGAGCGAGGTTGTGGCAGCCACACCTGAGACCGTGACATTGACGTCGACATTGTTGTCGTCATCAGCTGCGAGAACTCGCTTGCTTGCCGTTTCTGACGAGGGTGATTTGGCAATGGGAAAAACATTTCTGACTCATGACTGCCTAGGTTTGGAGGAGCCAGCGGGAGCACCTGTGTGTGTGATCTCACTCAGGCTCAGTCAGCTGAGCCCAAATTCCTACCATTCGCCCCAATAGAATCAGAATCACCACTAGGAGAACCCATGCAAACGCAAATGTCTGTCGGTGTGCGTCGCATTAAGTCCTTGACCAAATAGTGCGTTTTGTGATATCCTCACCCCATTCTTATCTTTTCCTGTTCGTTGATGGGCCCGTCTCATCTCGTTCCGCCGCCCGTTTTTACGACATTCCTTTCCCCCTCGCTGGCAAGGTGTCACTCTCCGTATGCCAACTGCATCGCTAGAGGCAAAACAAAATACGTTTCTGACTCTGGATGGATGACGTAGCACATGTACCCTCGGTCGACTGGCAAGCAATTCTACGCTGAGGTGAGCGGTACCCACCCTGCGCACTCCCCGGATTGCTCGACAACTCCCAGTGCATTTCCAGACGGATATCCATTGCACTTGCCATCCATTGTTTGCCATAGTTCCCTAGTCTGCTTGTCCATAAAGTTTATCCCTAGTTCCCCACTACGTTGTACCATTCGCCCTTGCTCCGCAACATGACTCCCTTCTATAAGTACAGGCACCGCACACCGGCGCGCACATAAATGAACATGAAACCAGATCCATGGGCGTGCGAGTGGCCCTATGCATCGCTTACAGTAATCAAGTCCTCCAGCTTCTCTGCATCCATACCTGGAACGCGAGGCACGATTCTGCAATCGAACGGGAGAGGATGCCTGTAAACAGCAACCAAAAGAAATTCAATGAGAATGGACGAATCAGTCCCCTCATCCTTTACTCACACGGCGAGGGCGCTCGTAAACTTTGGTTCGACGGTGATTTCGACTCCGTTCTCGTCCAGGGGTTTCGATATCTGGAAGACGGCCAGCACTTTGGCGATCGTGGACCACACTGACGTGTCGGCAAAGTGTCGCCCGACGCACATCCGGCGACCGAATCCATACGCGATGTGTAGGACGTCGTTCGGTTTGAGCGAACCGTCGTCGTTGAAGAATCGTTCGGGATTAAACGCGTGTGGATTGGGGTATCTCCTTTCGTCGCGAGACATCGCCCTGGCAATGTATGGGTCACCAGTCTGTTTGGAATGAACCAAAAGGGTCTAACCATAAGTTTGATATGACGATAGCACCTGGAACAACGGGTGTTGGTAAATGTACTGTCGGTGCGGCAAGCGACGGATGTTTTACCCTTTGGGATGTGGAATCCGTTATACACGTCATCGTCCACAGCAGCATGGGGAATGGCTAAGGGGTTGTAGGCGGCGTCAGCATCAAAAACTACTCAGGTCCAGTGTCACTCACAGAGAGGCGTGACGGGATTGTACCTAAATGTTTCCCAAAATATGGCATCGACGAGCGGCAGGGAAGGTCGATCATCTATCGATGGCAATCTGTCCCTGCCCACCACAGCATCGATTTGCGCTTGTGCCTTTTTCTGAACTGCCGGATTCAACATCATCATGAGGAAGAACGTCATGAGAGTCGAGTGAGACTGTTCCCAGAAGTTGTAGCACCGACGCAAATTCTTCGTGATATGGACTCACTGTTTCCGTCGCAGCTACAGTGCACGGTGTATTGAGTAAGAACCGAACCAAGTGTTTAAGACGCTTACCCAAAGACGCAGAAGCAGCTGCTTCACTCAGGGTCTTCAACCATAATTTATCCGGCACTGCCCCTTTCTCCCCTGCCTTCCTCAGTGCGTCATGTATCAAGCCCGGAGCAGCATCGCAGTCTGTCTTTACGGAATAGTGATCAGAGAGGCACGAGATGAATGTATATGGATCTCACTACATTTTGTACACAACGTTGGAATTGACCTTCGACAAATTGGCTTGCAAGCCTTTTCGCAGCAGCTATTTCCTTTTTGAATGACATACCCGGAAGCCATTCCGGGAAGGACTCCACTGCGAGAAAGTTTAAATGATCAGATCGTATGGTGGCATATGCGATTTACTCACGGATCGGGAAGGTGGAAATGGCGATCGCGACGCCGGGGCGCACGACAGATAAAGCAATTTCCTGAACTTGCTCTAGACCCTTGATGACTTTGTCGTCCCTAGATTCGGGGTCGTAATCATACACGCTGTTCAAAATAACCGAAGCCGTATATCTTGACGCAAAGTCAACACGTCTTTTGCGGTTGCACTCAAGCTGGGACACGTACTCGAGCACATGATCGTCAAGTTGAGTTGGCCTATTGAGCAGTCGTCGGAGGAGTTGACATGCCTTGTTGTGTTGTAGGGACAAAAATCTGGGTGCCGCGTCGAGCCGGAACGTCTGGTGGCCAAACCGTCTATGGAGTCGCCATCTGTCACCGTATCCCACTACTGCAGTGGCGAAATCGACCCCAGACCTAGGACCGTTAGTACTATTCTAAATTGGTTACCCAATACCATAAGAGGGACATACATTTCGTTGATAACGAGGTGAGGACGGTCAGAATAGTTGGAAGAACGGTTCTCAAGTAGATCCTTCGCCATTTCTTCCGAGTTGAGGATGATGATATCTTTGCCTAATAGTCTGGAGTATACAATGTCCCCTGCACAGGCAACCATATGAGCAGTATATTGTCGTCTCTGCATGTCTGACTTGCCATAAGTCTTTGCCCATTCGCTGTAAGTTCTCCACGGGGCACCTGCATCGATCCCGATGACATTTCCAACCCACGGTAAGCCAGGAGGACCAGGAGGGAGTGGAAAAGTAGATCTTGCATCCGAGAAATATCGTCTGCTGATGTAGATCGTGATGCACCCAAAGGCAATGGCGTACGCAATGGTAAAGCTCGTCATGACAGGATGGAGATAAAATGGAGAGTCGATGGCAATGAGATCCCTTCCATCTTATAAACGCCTCAGTTAGTACTCCCTTTCGAGGAATCACTGCAAGTATGCTGGCAGTCAGACGGAAAGGGAAAGGGAAGGATATTAGTACCAAACCTTTTCGTATGTTTGAGTCCGCTTAAGATTTGAGTCTGATGTCTTCAACGTTATGTTACAAGTAGATGCCCCAAAGTGGTTTGTTGGGACCATGATGCAGCGAGCGTGTTCGCGAGAAAGATTTTGTTTCGGTGCCACATAATTTTTCGAGTCTCGTACATAACTGTGGGTCCCTGCAAACGAAGATGATAACCCTGAACCTGTATGTAGCCATAACGTTGAGTCTGAGTCAGAGCCAAAGGGGGATGTATTTGGCAAAATGTATATCATGTGGCTTACAAGACACGACTCACGAGTTCGGGTCCCGGATCTACATTAGTAGTGGTTCCGTCCGATCAGCTCGCAACGTTGGCGTTCGGAAGTGGCGGCATTAATGAATCAAGTAGTTTGTTGGGACGATGATGCCATCATGCCATGAGCGTGTTCATCAAGATGCTTCTGTCTCAGTGCCAATTGAATTTCCCGGTCTCTGTGAGTCCATGCAAACGGAACTGATAGCCCTGGGTATGTAGCACGGGGGCTAAAGGACAAGGATTTGGTAGAGAGCATTGCCATGTGGCGTTCCCGTTGGCGTTCCGAAGTGGCAGTACTACATAGTATTGGACCGATCGGGTGATCGCCAGCTGTTGCGGAAACCCAAGTCTCGTGGGCTCGCAGGAGCAAGGGATTGCCACACAGTGCAAGGGCTGAGACAGTGTCACTAATATTATTGAGACATCCACTTTACCGTATATTGAACATCCCGCTCTCACCACTGAGGGATTGGGACCTACTAAACATGGTCTTTTTTGAGTGAATCACAATATAACCTGTAAGGATTGGACTTTGTCAACGTTTCTTCACCGGTGATGGTAGCATGATGGGAACTACATGCATATTTGACGAACTGAATTTGCGCTGTTTCAATGGCACCGGCTCAAATACCGTGGCAACTGCGCCTAGCCGATTCTTTCTTGAGCTTTCACCATCGTGAGGCACTCGTTACGGGCTCGAGCAATGTCGCTCACCAGACCTCGCTCGCTATTCAACATCTTGAAATTCGTCGTTCCTGCAGCCTTCTTCGCGCTCTGGTGGGTCTGGCGAGCGTTTGAGCCCCATCTCCACGTCGACCTTGTTTTTTATGATCGCAACTGGATCACGAAGGAAATACACCCCATCACCTCCCTCTCCGGTTGCTTCGCTCCGGACCGCGTCAGCCCGTCGTACAACCTCAGCGAGCAGCTCTATGGAAAAAAGCGTTTCGAGGTCCAAGCAGGGGTTCCCATGCGAATGGGAATGGACTGTTATGCTTTTGCCGGTACTGTAGTTTTGCCAGAGCACGACACCCTTCAACAAGCCTGGATACCGCCCCAACATCGCAACCAGTACCATACTTACTGGCGCACGGACCTCGTCCCGTTTGGGGAACGCCAAGAGTTTATGCTCAAGTCCTTCTTTGCCACTCAGAATCTGCCCCGCTCTCGCCTCGTTCTCTGGTCAAACGGCGACCTTACCGAGAACCCGATCGTGCAAAAATACCTCCAACGCTATCCCGAGTCTTTCTTGCTCAACGTCGTCGACATCCCTACCCTCGCCGAGGGCACGGCCTTGAATTCGAGCAGCCTTCTTCAACTGAACGACAAGAAAGCATGGGTCGACGGTGACCTTGTCCGTCTCCTAGTCATATGGCACTACGGTGGTGTATGGATCGACATGGACATGCTCGTCACACGCGACCTCGAGCCCCTTCTCGAGCACGAGTTTGTGACGCAATGGGACTGCTGGGGTAAAGTCTCGCTTCCCTCCCCCACCCATTTACACGTCGATTGATAGCACACTGTTCAGGAAAAACCTACCAAGCGCTCAATGGCGCTCTCATGCACTTTGAACAGTACTCGCCCTACCTCTGCGAAGCCTTCCACCTCATGGCCACGTCCACACCCCCTCGCTCGCCTTCGACAGACTGGGGTGCGATCCTCTACCTCCGGCTCTGGCGTCGCCTCCTCGCCTCCTCGATCCCTCCATTCAAGATCCTTCCTTTCTGCTTCAGCGATCCCCTCGCCTGTCGACTCGACAACAGCGTCCCCGACCCGTTCTTGCCCGACCGTGCAGACGGGCGCTGGGTGGAGGGGTATGGTCTGGAAGAAGGTGGTGGGCTCGACCAAGCGCTGAAAAGGATATTTGCAGTGCATTTGCACAACCGGTGGGATAAACCGTTTCCAAAGGGCGGCTGGGTGGAGCGATTGCTGCTCCGACGGCACGAGGAGGCGTTGCAGAAATCGCAGAACCAGATAATGGAACAAGACGATAGCGCGAGGGTATAGTCAGGAATCCACTTTTGTGAGTAGTCTTCCGAGAGTGCGTCCTGGAATCGATGGTTGATCCCATCCTCTTTAGAGATTGCCTCCGTCCTCAGACTTCGAGAGACAATACCTGTTGACGCTTACTTGCGTCACTATCGTTCTCGATGTTTTGTATGATCGATATTAGATATGACACGGACCTGGTGCATTATATCTCTTTATATTAAGAATCACCACTACAAGGTTGTCTGCAGGGTAATGTCTTTTCAAGTGCCTGGTCTCTAAACCATCCCGTCTTCCCGAGGTTCTATATCATTCGTGCCAATGATCGCAAGTTTATCTAATAAAAACACGACGAAGAGATATTGATCAGGTATCAACTTCACCAAGCACTAGTTGGCCAGTATCTGAAAACTACCATTATCCCTCTAATAAGATGTTCTCCCTTCAGTTATACTTCATGTAGAGTACATTCTTAGGTGGTACGAAGTTGAACGGCGCCAATTGATTGAATGGTTGAATGCATGCGATAGAATGAGCAGAAATACCGAGTAACGCCGAAGCGGAGCATGTGCATGAACTTCAGCCGCCATTAGGCCTCTCGCAAGTGGAGCTCCAAATTGTGCAGGTGACATTTCAAGTTTGTGACTGGCCAACTGTTTAGCTCAGTCCTTGGTGGATAGTAACGAAATTACAAGGTCTGACAATGTCCCTCGCATTATGTAAAAGGGAGGGGGGAGGGGGGAGGGGAAACCAACGTGGCGACCAAACAAAAGATAGAAAAGAATACGAAACGAAACTATACAAAACGACCATGGATTGTGATAAGGATATGCTTTCCACTCTTTTTTCCTGGTGTAGTCCATGTGTGATGCGTTGGTTCAAACTGTGATACGGGCATGATGAATAAAAAGAAATGGAGGTGAGAGGAGGAGGCGAATCACGATCACCCTACCACCAAATCATCGGATCAAAAAGCTGTGGGCTATAGCGATCGCGCACGTCGCCGCACATGCCAGGAAACCAAGCGGGTACCCTGATGGGTCGTCCTGCGTGCTCGCCGACCAGAGCTGTCAAGGGATAGTCATCATCAGGTCACCGTCCTAGCTCAGAGGCCAAGGGAACTCACGTAGCCCCCAAGAATCGGTCCAAAACAACGTGCAAGGCTGACTATACTCTGTGCAGCGCCGTTGGCAAAGCCGACCGCGGCTGGCGGAGTCACTAGGTTGGGAAATTGGTCTTGACACACAGTTCACATAAGAGAGGACGTACTGTAGTTCAGAAGGATCGCCACGGACGTGTATGCAAACGTATTGCCACAATACCGAACGGCGCTTGTGTTCGTTCGTCAGCAACCAAACTGGATCAGCCAAAGTCAATGCGCTTACGTGCTCACCGAGAGCGCTGGGAAAGGAGAGGAGATGCTGAGACCGAAGGTGCTAGAACGACTTCGAAAGGTGACTCACCAGACATGAGAAAAATGTTGCCATGGTCAGTCGCACTTGCAAAGACGCGGTACAGCACTACCGTCAGATAAGCAGGTATGAATAGGAGCGACCCCATTCGGAACATCGCCATATGCGAGAAACGTCCACGGGGAGGGCTAAACTTATGGTCAGAATCATATTCGCAGAAGAGATGCGTGTACGTGCCCAATATTTCTAAAAAATGTTAGCATCGGATAACAGGAAAACATACGAATTACTCACGGATAGAGGTAGAATTGGTAGATGATCTGGAATAGGCACATCAGAGCAACTGCAACATACGAAGTGAGTAGGCTCCGGATGAAGACACCAAAACCACGCACTCAATTGTGAAAAATGTCCCGGGCTCAGATTCAACCCTCCGGACGTATAGTCGCTGTCATTCTCGTCAACTTCCCCGCCAACTGGAGCAAAGGACCGACTCACGTGACGAGATACGATAGGAAGACTTGATCGTGCGTCGTACTGTGCAGCGCCAGCAACCCATACTGGATGATGACCAAGATAGGGAGTTGTGACACCAGTGATGGGGGTTTCTCCGCCACTTCTTCCACAACGCCAGCCTCTGCCGTATTGATGGCATTCGCCGACCCTTGGCGCTCAAGAATAGGGGGTAACGCATCCGAAGGCTCTGCCTCGCGTAACTGCGCATCAAGCACAGCAGTCGGTGTCCGGACGCCCGGGTGGGCAAATATACTTGGGCCGGTTGCAGATGAGCGACGGGAGAGACGGCCGCCCCCGAATACCGAGGACCCAAAAGCAGATGTACGTGATACAGAGCGTCGGGAACCGCCTCGGATTGACGGAGACAGAGCGCTGTTCGAACGTGGACCGCGTTGCGGCAAGATTGTTGCACTACGAATACTCCGCGAACCCGTCCTCCCGCGGACCAGCCCCAGGGCGTCCTGTTCATCAAGATCATCCTCTTCCATATATAACCCTCCTTGCTCCTCGTCCATGGGCAGGTCCATATCCAAGTCATATTGTTCCTCGTTGTCGACGTTCATCGCGGCAGCAACCCACAAGTCAGCAATATTGGTCACTGCATTTTCGTTCGCCATGAGCAATCGTTGTGTGAAGCTGAGCTCTGAGCCCTCGTACGAGTGAGGGCCATCGAAGAAGGCACTCCGACTCCTGAGCGTGCTCGCCATACTCCTCCGTGGCGTGACCGTCCTTGCTAGTCGATGTCTCTGATTCCCGCTGTAACCATATGCGGAGCCGTTTGCCCGGCTCAGTCGGTGCCTATTCAAGGGCGGAGATGAAATCAGAGGGAAGGACGGTGTGGTGGGGATCTCGGTGGGATGGATGACCGGAGAACTTGATGCGGTATAGATAGAGAATGGACGAGAAATCTTCCGCTTAAGTGTACCAAAAAAGCCCGTAGGTTGCTCGACATCAAAGGCCTCCTCCACACTTTCTTCTTCTTCGGGTATTGGCGGATGCTGTTCTCCAGGTTTCTCCAAAGGAAGGCGAATAGCACCTTCTCTTGGTCCTCCGTCCGGCCCAAGAAAGAGCGACAAGATCGAGCCTATGCGAGATTGAGCGATTTAAGCGAGATGGAAAAGGGAAGGAGCGCACCGATAATGGCTATACTGCCAGCCACAGCACATGGCAAAAAGTACGGGAGTTCTACGAAAAAAGGGATAGGGCCAAATACTTCTGGCCAC
This sequence comes from Leccinum uliginosum, assembly GCA_038091455.1. Classification (NCBI taxonomy): domain Eukaryota; kingdom Fungi; phylum Basidiomycota; class Agaricomycetes; order Boletales; family Boletaceae; genus Leccinum; species Leccinum uliginosum. The sequence goes on from JBBPOM010000256.1 coordinate 8,823, forward strand.
TTATCCGCAGGTCGCTCAACTGAAATGTGCACATGGGTTGCCGAAACAGGAGATAAGGAGGAGATAACGCACATGCTCCTCCTACGACTGCTCCTGAAACACCTCCTAATCCCCAGCAAAAGCTGCAAAATGAAAGTCAGGACAAGATGAAATACGAGTAAAGGATTCGGTTACCCCATGATCGCATATGCTCTGCCTTCGTTGGTGGCGTCGGTTACGGTGGTGACGCATCCACGAGCTACGCCAACTGCGCCAGCAAAGATACCTTGGAGAAGGCGAACAACGAGTGCCTGGCGGAATGTTGTGCAAGTGCCGAAGACTGAAACGGTGACCGCACTCCCAAGCAAAGAGAAAAACAAGACAGTACGATTGCCATGCTTGTCAGCGACGGTGGCCTACACGATGATGAGGTGAAAATGAGCAGGACAAGAATGGCGGGTACACACCCATAGTAGAGAGGTAAGGAACTGAGTGAGGAAGAAAGCGGCGACTGGACGAGCAGGGTAAATGCATGTCCGATGACGAAAGGAAGTGGAGGCCGACCTAGAATGCCGGTATAAAAGGCAATTTCTGATTCATCTTTGAACTCATTGAACCCTGGAAGGTCCAGACATCTCAGAGGTGTCACACGATGTCATTTTAAAAGAAGTCATGCCTTTGACCATGAAGAGTAGGAACGGCATTGATACGTTCGCGAGCAAGAACTCGCCTAGAACGGTCTACACAACGCTGAGAATGATCTCAAGGGCGGGATAAAGGCATACTCACGATGGACAATACGGTCATAGATAGCGCTGGCAAAGGGGTCGAGTCAGGTTCGCGGACGTGCAGCGCGCTCGGGATTGGCGGCCGCTCCGATGTTGGAGACTTGATCCCGTGGTCCTCGTCCTGGCCCATCAACCTGGATAATATAGTCGACCGTGCCCAAGAGGCGCGTCGGGAGAGCGCGCGCTCGCTAGTAACGTCTTCGACGTCGCTGGGTTGCTGTATTCCCAGCGCGTTCGGTACGCCAAAGGACCGTCCTGACGGCGATGACATGTGGACACGGTGGGGTGCCCTCGGAAGGGCCTGTGCGGACGCGCGTGAGCCAAATTTCCTAGGCATGCTTGGTGGTCTTATACAGATCTCGACGAGTAGTACGCCTGACCTCGCCGGACTACGCGCTTATGTAATCACACCCCCCTCAGTCCGAGTCGTCCAACCATTCGCAGAAAAGCCTATCTCAGCTCCTTCTTATCAACCTCCTGAACTTGGAGCATCCATCAGACGACACTGATGACGACTCCTCGCAGCCTAAGGAATACAAAAGCGCGAAAACAAAAGTTGGAACCGCCACCGCCAAATCGTGCCGGATTTCCTCTACTAGGCATTGGTTCCTGGTTACTCTACGCGAGAAGTCGTCGCTAATTTTTCCATTGGACGAGACTGGCGGCAGTCGATATGTAAGTATCTATGGATCCGACGTTTTGTTTCCCCGTAGAAGTGACTACTCGGATGCGTGACCCGGTGTGACACGGATTGGAACTTTCTAAAGAAGCCAATCGCAGAAAGACCAACTATACTTGAAAAATCAACCTGGGTTCGTCTCGAGCGTTCTCGTTCCACCTCACCCATCCGGGTTTATTTAATCGCCTCGCCCGTCAGGTATTTCATCACTACTCAGGTATATACAATTATTACTATGATCGTTCTAGCCGTTTTTCCCCGCTCATTTCGTGGTCGTTCTGGTTCCCTGACGTGCATACGGTCAATACACGTGCCGCTGACGTCTCCCGCTTCCCTCGCCAGTGCCCAGCGATTGCGCGACGCGCGCCCGCCGTACCCACGCAGTGTTAACGGTTAAACCCCATCGTAGGGTTAAGGTTGTGCAATCGCAGCTGAGGTTGCTCAATAGATGGCTGAAAGGAATGGCGAGGCAGCCGAAGATGACACTGGCTCTGATGATGAGTCCGACATGCCTAGGCCCGGGGTTGATCCTTCTCGGGGCGAGGCAGCCAATGAAACAATCTGTGTGACAGTGTGAAATCATGGCATCACGTATACCGAGATGCTGAAGCTGAAGTGGTACGCAGAATAAATCTGCCAACATTGACAAGACTTTGGACCAATGGTGCAGCTTGAAGCTTGAATGACGATCGATGATAACTCTGCTTTATGATCAAATATCATGTTACTTCAATCACCTGTCAAATTTTATTGGTTTGAGAGATCGGAAACTTTTAGACAGGCTGTTGCTTCCTTAATACAGTCCACAGTGTCACCGTTCAACGTTGGCCACCAGTTCCCCGATTCTTACCACTGGACATAATATTGTGCTTTTGGGTTCGCGGTCCAGATCTGTAGTATGGCATCGCAAGTATCCAGGTACCTGCGGATGCCAGCGTTGAGGGCCTGCGCCGGGCTCAGGGAACCAAGTTACGTTTGCCCTACACGGTCCCAGAGGCAAATCCCGTGAATCTCTCTGACCGTCACGGATATGAGGTTCTCGGCAAACTGTCTAGATCCGAACTCGGTCATTTGTTCGTCACAGTAGCGGGGATCCTACACTCCGAACGAGCATCTTCATAACATCGTTGGTGCGTTTGCTTATGATCATATCAATAAGTGTTGTTGTGCCAGTGGGGATTATCAAACCTCCCGGACTCTAAGGCTTAAGCAGATCAAATCCCATGGCACCTTTGCCACTCCTCTGTTGGCGTCGAGGTGGTACTGGCCAAGATACCTCTCGGATCGACAATGGCAACCAGCACGCCATTATAGATGATCGATCAGAACACAGCGGGCCGATAAAGCCGACTCGTTTTCTTCGACCGTAATTCTTTAGACGGACCCCGTACATGCGTCAAGTTTGTTCAACGATATTCGCCGGAAGCTCAAAGCGTGTAAAGGCAAGCGAGGTCGAGGCACCGGGATTGGGACGGAACCAGGTGCGACGTGACGAAAAGCTCCCTATGTGATTATGTAATTATGTACGTTCGGAGCGTTGCGGGCGGAGTCTAAATGAACTGAACAAAAATGGAGATGACATTGACAGCATGTCTACTTTCATAAGTGTTGTGCGTCCATGGTAGGCCCCCTACACCGCGCGGTTTGAAGCCTTCCCTGCAGGCTGGTTCATTGTCTTCCTGGATACCAAACGCTCCGTCAGAAGCCAGTCTCTGACACGGTCAAGTCAGTCGTCAAAGAAGTGGTGAAATTTTACGACTCTGAACCTCCGAAGTGCCAATATCATGATCTCCGAGACGAATATCAAAATTGTTGACTTCGATAGGTCTCGGAAGTCAAATCAGATGACGCACCCACCATTCATCAAGGGGGTGGACGTATCCAGGCCAGAAGGTGTGAATAGTGGTCGATTGATTCTTGCAGACTCGGAGCATGACTTATCTATGCTCGAGAACGCTATGGTTCAAATGGGAGAGGACTAGTGGTATGTTGTAAAATAATAGAACCATGTTTGAACCTACCTCCCGTTGACCTCCCGTTCTGCCTTTTCGTTTTCCGAATCGACCTGCTCATCGAATCCGTTCCTTGACCATACAATGGCAGTCTTACTCACAACGGACGGCTCTCTTCCATACATCATGCATCAGGAGAACAGAAAAACCGCTCACCTACTGCAGTGAGTCGAACTGATACTAAGTGACAACAAAATCAATGATATTGCGTGCGAGCACGGACGCAGGACCGACGACTCGATGAGATGGGAAGGAGCTTCTCAGTGTCCAGAATCCCAAACAAACGAAGATGCTGCTTCTGTCGGTAACGAGTACTCTCCAGACGACAAGTACTCAAAGGCCAGGCTGGAGTCCGACGAGTCCGACACTGACAGGAATTCCTCCCCTTGACACCACCCAAGTGCCGATGCCGTGCGGCCGGAGATCCAGCATACTCGTCCGCAAGTCTACTGGTAGCGCCAAGACGACTCTCCGCTGCGCTTTAACTTCACGCCGCCTTCCTATACATGGATCCGCTCGACGAATGTGCGTCCGACGGACGACGCTTTGCCGACACGTCGGGACGATGGTCATAATCGCCAAAGTGCTGGCCGTCTTCCAGATACTATCGAAACTCCTGGACGAAAACAGAGTCGAATCTTTCGCTGTTGGACCAATGTTTACCCTAAGGACTACTGCCACAGTCTCTAATTTTATGCTATCAATTCACTCGCGCAGAGGACAGTACAAGTTGTCTCAGGCCGGACTTCTCAACTTGCAGGGCCCGCGAATACGATTGTTCAAACATTGATGGGTTGCGGCGCAAATTAAAGAAAAATCTCGATACTCATGTCACAGTAATTCTCCCCCTCGTCGTACGGACGTTAACATTATCTTTGTTCCTATCACAATGCGTCGTTTCAAGTCACATGCTTGATCTTTTTACTGATAATCGTAAGCCCCACTTGTCTATGGTGCTCTTGCTAATGTGGTACCTTGATCATCGTCATCACAATTCAGTCCGGAGAAATCGCGCATAATCAGACAATGTTTCTGTCCGGCGGCCCGGCCGGTTCGAAATCCTACACCAAAATGCTGATGCCCCGCTGTCCACTTTGAAAGTCGACTGGTCCTCGCTTGTGGTTATAAGTCCGCATGATTATTCACCTCCTTTCCCTTGTTCTGGTCCCAACATCCATCGTCGCTCCTTTGTCCTCTAGTCTGTCATTTCAAGATGCCAACCTCGCCCTTCACCTCTCGATCGACCTCCACAACTTTCCTCCTTCCCGACCTCGTCTCACATTGTTCGTTTGATCTGCACATGGACATGAACCACGAGCTTGTTTCAGTCGAGTCGAATCGGTGGCTGTTAGACGGTGACCCCGAACTCGATGAAACTGCAACTCGTGCCTTTCACGGCCTCAAGGCTGGAAAGCTCGCGGCGATGTGTTATCCTCATATCGGCTATCCCCAACTCCGCGTCTGCAGCGATTTCCTCAATTGGCTCTTTCACCTGGATAATCTCTCCGACGACATGGACGATCGTGGCACAGGCGAGGTCGCCAACGTGATCATGAACTCACTTCATCATTTACACGCCTATCATTCTCCGGCGCGCCTGAATCGGATGACAAAAGAGTTCGTGGATTATATTTTTTCTTTCAAATATTGATCTTCGAGTACTCCTCTGTCTCTCCCCGACTTTGGACCAACATGCTGACCTTAACTCTCCCCGCTGCTAGTTTATTCAAACGGATCAGCCAAACGGCATCTCCGGGTACTTGCCAACGGTTCTTGGAGACGATGGAGCTCTTCTTCCAAGCGATCCATCAACAGTCCCTCGACCGCGCCAACGAGATCATCCCCGATCTCGAGTCGTACATCGCTCTCCGTCGCGATACAAGCGGCTGCAAACCCAGCTGGGCACTCATCGAATACGCTCACGACCTGCACATCCCTGATGACGTCATGGACTCTCCCATCATTCGCAGCCTTGGCGAAGCAGCGAACGATCTCGTCACCTGGTCCAACGTAAGTCGTTTTTTTTTTTTTCTCTCAAATTTTTTGATACACCGGCATTGACCCATCATTCGATTACTTCTCGCTGGTAGGACATCTTTTCGTACGACGTCGAACAGTCCAAAGGGCAAACGCACAACATGATCGACGTCGTCATGCACGAACAAGGATTGGAGCTCCAAGATGCTGTCAACGTCGTCGGCGACTTTTGCAAGCGTGCCATCGATCGGTTCGTAAACGACCGCGCACGATTGCCTTCCTGGGGGCCCGCCGTCGACGCGGACGTACGCGTTTACGTCGACGGACTCGCAGATTGGATCGTGGGCAGTCTGCATTGGTCGTTTGATACCGAGAGGTATTTTGGCAAGGCTGGGAAACAGATCAAGGTGACTCGCATGGTTACGTTGCGGCCCAGAGTCGTTTCACCGCCGGTTCGGGGGATGTAGCAACTCGGCGATACCCGTTCGCTTTGGAAACATCTTTGATCTTTGGAAAGCCCACTTACAATAGTACGGACCTCCGTTTTTTTTATCACATCGGTTTGTACGATACCCATCAATCTACTATTGTATGTAAATATAGATACGAATACTGCGCTATTTAACGCAAACTTTTGTATGTTGAATAAATGCAAATAAGTTCTTGCCCAAGAAAGTCTGAGTCAGATAAGATTCTATCGTATAATGCATTGGATAATGTATCAAACATGCTGTCATGCGAACGATGCGACGCCGTGAGGAGAATCCTTAGGGGTATCTCACGGCTACAATTAATTAGTAATGAACGAACCAGAATGAATGGGAAAAAAAGGACAAAAGGTTGAATAAAAAAGGGTTGACGCATGTCAGGGATGCTGAGCTCGGGAACCGTGAACCTCGAGGCCATCGTCGGCCTTGTCTGTGATCCCCGGCAGAAAAGGATTCCCGTCCTTGTCATCGAACCGCACACCTCTAGAACTCCAACGCTTGCGCCATTTTTGGATGAAAAGGGCATGTTCTACTACCCCTGCCAATGTTCCCGTGTTTCGGATCCGAATTTGTCTCAGCTTCGGCAGGTTGGATTCTTCAATCTGACACATCAGGTCTTCTAGTGGTTTCATGATGTAGGCAGCGAATATAGGAAACGGTACACCGACGAGGTCTTCGCTGATAGGGAAGATACCGATACGCTTGAGAGTGGGATGGTAAAGATGATCGAGCTGCTGATGTGGAAAGATGGTAACAAAGGTTTCGAGGTTGGGACATTCGGCAATGATTTCCGGCAAAAGTGGGGTATATGCGACCGTCCTTACTACTCGGATCTTGTGTCCGTGCGTTCGCAGAAAATCTGGGCTAAACGGAGAAAAGCCTTCGAGGCGCTGTAGACAGGGCAACTGATTGGGGGACTTGGAGAGCATGAGAAGGAGGGTATTGAGAGGGACGTTTCCCAAAGATGCGTGCGAGAACGAGGGGCTGTCTCCCAAGATGAGGGTCCTAAGGTTGGGTAATATGAGGTGTTCTTGACGGGGTCTTTCGGGGTATGATCCGTATATATTAGCCAGGGTGAGGCTGCAAAGACCGACGACGTCCCGGAGAACGTCGATCAGGTCGCTCCATGACGGACTTTCGTTGCATGTCCACTCCACCCTGCGGAGGGAATGGGCGCACGTCGTGAGGAGCGCTCTTACGACTTCGGTGGGGGTCTGTGTGGGAGGGAGGATGGTCTGGGAATTTGGGGTCAGGGACATGTAAAAGTTGCTGTCGATGAAGATCTCGAGGTTGGGGGTACAGCGTAGAAGACGAGCGAGGTGTCTCGCGTCCTGTTGAAGTGGATTGTGGAGCTGGACGTCCACGCGACGGGTCAACGAACCGAGTGCACGGAAGCCATCCTTGGCCTTGCTTTCCTCGAGACGATCGGCAAAGACGATGACTTGTCTGGAGCAAGTGAGGTGGATGTGTTCGTGGATGAGCTCTGATACTATCAGATACCAGTCTTTGCAGACCGATAGCAGGGCTAATCGGGTGGACTGTGCCATGCTCCAATAGACATCGGCATCGCGAGTTTCGGAGAAGGGGTCAAGTCGGTCTGCTAGCAGTACGCCGGGCACTCGGATGACGAGGGAAAATATGTGCCTCCAGACCTCGACGGGGAGAAACGGTGGCGGGGCCATGGAAGGAGGTATTTAAGCTACTGCCACCGCGGCGTGAGGACGGGGTATAGGAGTTCCCACAGGTAATACAAGTAGCCTTACCTGTCAAGACAAGCTTGTGCGACAAGGAACAAGCTACGCGAAGCTGGACCGGGGGGAATGAGAACAAGAACGAGAACGAGAACGAGGGTCGGACGAGGAGGAGGAGGAGGAGAACGGGCGGGGTACGCGGTGCAGACTTTGCTCGAGGAAATACGCGCGCAAGTCCGCTTGGACCCACAATAAGGCCAACAGACCATTTATAGTAAACCATGTTTGGATCAGAAGGTTCTGCCAAACAACCGCTCTGTCCTCGCCGACGACAAGGGCGCGGTCCTGAGAAATGTCCAAGAGAAAGGCACATCCTCAGCGCCCGTTGGCAGCAGCTAAAAAATTAAAGGTCCGTTACGGGTCGCTCGACCGCTTACCGTGGAAGGAGGTCTCGAGACCCGTAGAGACCGGCCTCGACGCCGACGACGGTATCCTCGAGCTCGAAGAAGTCGACAACGTCGAGGTCGTCTACGAGGAAAAAGACGGCGGAAAAGTCGTCAGGTTCAACGTTCGTTCGCCTTCTTTGTAGCTTCTCTGCGTTACGTTTAATATCTACGGTAGGTCTTACAGGCTCCAGATACCAGCAGCACGCCCCCAAACAAGCCGTCTCGCCAGTCGCCCGCCAGCCTTGAAAAGACTTCTCGAGTGTCGTTCGATTGTACGATATCGCTATCGTTCAACGTCGTGTGCCCTGGTTCACCTCTCAAACAGCTGCCCTCCTGCCTGCATGGCGCTCTTTCAACTTCCATCCTCATATCCTCCAAGTGCTGCACAACAAGTCGTTTACCTCCCCCACTCCAATCCAATCACAGGCGCTCCCGTTTGCGCTCTCACATCGGGATATCATCGGCGTGGCTGAAACGGCACGTCTCGTCCACTCCATCCACGTCACCGACTAACACGGACGCTCTTAGGGTTCAGGGAAGACCCTCGCTTACGGACTACCTATCATCCACCGCATACTCTCAGAGCCGAGACACCCTACCCAAAAGCGCAGTGTTCAGGCCCTGATCCTCGCTCCCACTCGAGAACTCGCCCTGCAAGTTTCGGACCATCTCAACGCATTTTCCAAGACCGTCGACGACTCATTTGAAGAAGAACCCGAGGATGTGGATCTATCGAAGCCCCGGGGCAACATTAAGGGCAAGGGTCCTGATGGCAAAAACGTGCATGCGTTACCCCTCATCAGCATCGCCGTTTTAGTCGGCGGTATGTCGTCCCAAAAGCAACGGCGCGTCCTCGATAGAGGAGTCGACATCTTGATCGCAACGCCCGGGAGGTTGTGGGATATTCTCCAAGAGGTTCGTTCTTTGTAAAGTTGGATCATCACGCTCTTGAAAGAAAAGACTAGGATCAAGTTCTCGCGCAACAAATTCAGAATCTCAGAGTACTCGTGCTGGACGAGGCGGATCGCATGATCGAAGCCGGACACTTTGCTGAGATGGACAATATCCTCCGTCTTACCATTCGCACTTCAAAGTGAGGCAATCGACTTGACGCGAACTAACGCAACTGACATGCTTGTCACAGAGAGGACGAGATAGAACCAGAACTAGATGGTCAGGAAAGTGATGCAGTCCCACCCCCGAGCAGTGATTTGCAAACATTTGTGTTCTCTGCAACGCTGAGCAAGGACCTGCAACGAAATCTCAAACAACGTTCACGACCCAAGCCAGGTATCTCCAAACCGCCCAGCACAGTCGGTGAGTTATACCTCCGATCTGAAAGAGTGACAGCGCCCACGTGATGTATCAGACGATCTACTTCTGCGCCTCGACTTCCGCGATCCACAGCCAGAACTCATTGACCTCAGCCCGGAGGGCGGTGTGGTTTCCACGCTCCAAGAAAGCAAAATTGAATGCCTCGCATCCGAAAAGGTAACGCCACGAATACGTTACCGCCACCGTGACATAGCATTTACTCTTACCCTGCAAGGACACGTATCTGTACTACTTCCTGCTACGATATCCCGGCCGCTCGCTAGTGTTCCTTTCGGCAATCGATGGGATCAGACGCCTCACACCCCTTTTGGAGCTCCTCAATCTGAATGTGTTCCCGTTGCATTCGCAGCTGGAGCAAAGACAACGCCTCAAAAACCTTGACAAGTACGTGATTTAACGTAGTATCTTCAGCTCGACCTCATGCTATCTCGGCAGATTCAAGGCGACACCAAACGCCATTCTTCTGGCGACCGATATTGCGGCCCGGGGACTGGACATACCCTGCGTAGACCATGTCATACACTATCAAGTTCCGCGGTCTGCCGATTCGTTCGTCCACCGGAATGGTCGGACCGCGCGTGCGATGCGCAAAGGGTTCAGTTTGCTCATGTGTTCTCCCGAGGAGAGGAGGATCGTGAGAACACTACTCTCGAGTCTGGGTCGTCGTGCGTAGATCCTGTTCCCGATAACTGCTCTAACATTCCAATCGGGGTCTTAGAGGATACGGATATACCCGACATCAGTGTCGAGCTGGAGTTACTGGACCACCTGAAGGAACGAATCCGGTTAGCGAGACAGATAGATGCGCAGCAGCACCGAGTCAAGAAGCGAAATCACGAACGTCAGTGGCTGAAAGAGACCGCGGAGGCTATGGAGATAGAGCTTGACTCGGACGTTGTGAGGTAAGTGTCCCCACCCCTGTTCCAATCAAGCGATGCAGGTGCCAACATGCATGATGCGGCAGTGTTTCCGAAGATGAAGGTGGGCCAACCAAGCATCAAAGAAAACGGACGGAGGTCCAGATCGCATCTTTGAAGGCTGAGTTGAAAGGGATGCTTTCCCGGCCGTTGATCGCTAGAGGAATTTCCACACGATACATCACTTCGGGAAGCATCCCGATTGCGGACGACATACTTGCAGGAAAAGGTTAGTCTCTTTTGATGATGGGAAAGGGAGTGTGGAGTGTGACCTAACCCGATGACATACTAGTGCACGAATCTATGTTGGGGCTGACGAGGACGGATGCCGGAAGTGATGTCGTTCGTGTCCGTCGGACGCGCTCTGTGAAAACGAAAGAAGAGGATGAATGGAGTGGGATAGGAACTTAATGATCCACGAGGCTGGTCTCAATACTTGCTTGTGTAATCAAGATAGATCTTGATGCCGGTAGTGTGGCGCCTCGTCCAAACTCCGCTCGCTTTAATCCCATTTCATTACTGTCCAACTCACCACGTCTCTTTCGCCCCTTTGACGAACTTCGATGACTACCCCTCCTCCTTCCCCACTTAGAATGACTCTCACCGTCTCCACCGTCGCCAACGCCTTCGTAAAATTCAAACGGGCCCGCCATGACGCTCTCGACTTCGCATCGGGAATACCCATCACTCACCCAATCTTGTCCGGCGAAGATGCAACATGCAAGCGGCGGGTACCGCTCAATCATGGAGACCGATTTGTGTGCAAGGATGCGGTGGATGTGGCCAAGTTACTCCGCGGCTCGCGGGCGAGTTTGTTGGAAAAAGCCGTATATCTTGGTGCAAATGTGCTCGTCGAGGAGAGGTGGGTTTTCTTCTTCTTGTCATGCTCTCCCATGTTGGGCGAGTGGAATGCTTGTTTTTGGGCTTGTGGCACTCTGGTTGACAGGTGGCACCAGAAAGTGTTGTGCCGACGGCTGACGGCCCCTGTTTGTTTTTTCTTTTATAGTTGGGTTTGCCAAATTCGTATACCAAAGAACAGGCAGGATGGCAAGTTTCGAGTGCATGTTAGTATTTTCACGATGATCTGTTCGAGCATCTTACTGAGTGCGACTGATCGTGGTTGTTGTTGTGACTATGGTGGTCTAGATCCGATACTACGCATCCGCATCGCGGTCCTCCCTTCCGGACCCACAGAAGCCCGTCGCCTTGGACAAGGTGATGAACGTGCCTGGACTAATGACCATCATTGAGCGTGAAGAAATCTCCCCTTGATCTTTTATTTATTTTCACCCACATCCTATCCTGGGACCCCCCCTCCTTGTTTAAAGCAAAAATTAGCATCGTCGTTCCTTTCTCACATGGACTAGCAACAACATTGCTCATTCTATCTCTTGTATGATTGGACCACCTGCATCGTATGACGTCTTAATGCTTCTAATGTACCATCATCCCTCTGCAGTAATTATTATATTATTTCATATATGCACTTCTTTTCAGGACATTTAGTCAATGCATGGGACACGACACGTGTTGAAACGGGTCGAGGAAGGATCGATCGATCATGCCATCATGCGCATCAGAATCTTGACGTCCTGACTTGATGTCCGATTGGGACGTCACTCGGGCTATTACAGCGTGTTCTGGCTCTGAGGTGTTCATACTTTTCAATACACTTGCGATATAAATCATCATGCAGCACCGTGTCAACCCGTTTCGAAGACGGTCAAACAGTCTTTCTGCAAACGTGGATTCCGCTCTTGCAATGGAGCTGAACCATTCACTGAGGACACCACCCTCTCCACCCGACCACCTCATGTTCAGCTTCCTCGCCACAGCGGTTGGGAAACCCGCCAACAAGGAGAGCAGCCTCAGGCTACTCTAACAGGGATTCTGCAGCTTTTGCGCACCGAGCCACTGGCCGCCGTATGGCTCTGGTTCACCACACTCGACTCGTACTGACCAAATCCTCTTCAGACTGGCCAACGTTAATATCGCTATACTGACGGTTGCAAGAGAGTTTGGGGTTCTTTCAGGGTATCCTGCTCATCATTGCATATCTGTGCCACTCGACCATCACTCGGCCATCAGGCCATCATGCCCCCCGGCAAGTGCTTGTACTACATAATTGTTTCTCTTGGATTGCCCTGGCTGCCGATTTCACTGGGAAGAGAGATAGGGTCCCATCGGAACGGTCAGGGAGGCGATGCGATACTAACTACGACAGTAATGGTAATTCTGTGACGAGAGGTGGGCTGGTGGCCGAGTCCGTTACCATCCATATTCCGATCTCATCCCAGTACTTGGTGTGTCAAAATAGGGTTCCAATAGGTTAGGTTGACGGCCGCCGCTTTCGTGATCCTTTGACCTGGGAGTAGTCGGCTGACTTGCCATGGGTTCGGAGTCACCTCCACCCTAGTCCTCCTGTGATAGCAATGTCATGATCGGTAGGTTTCAATCCGGATCCTGTTGGCATAACTCACTCCAACAGCATCTCAGGTGGTTTGCTGAGCTATGGCTTCTGCCATTCCACGCCTGGTCTATGTTTCTCAGCGCATGACTTCTGCCTGTGTAAGTTCTGAGCGGGGAATATGGGTGCTCAACTTTACTTCAGGGTTTGTAGCGCTTATCTTGATCAAAATCACCGCTAACAGGGTACCTAGATTGGTTTTGTTCTGTGCGCTGACGACCGACCCAGGAAGTCGGCGTTGGTTGGCCAAATGAGGTTCAGGTTCAACAAATACGTACCGTGGACCTCTACAGGGTGATGTAGACATCGTCGAAGGGATTGATAACGAGTCGCCGAATCAGTCGACTCTCCACACCAGCGCCAGTAAGTCAGCATCGCATACGATTCCTCACCCCACCCATATTGATGACGGGGTATGTACTATGTGGCTACGGCGTGCACTCGGGAACGGACTGCGATGTGTACGACACGAATAATGGTGGATGCGGGGTTGCCATAGCAGACGATAACAGTCCGGACTTCAACAGCTTTGGTGGCCAGAAGTATCGATTCCAGGAAGCACGGTCAACACCAGCACCTGGGTAATCGTTCCGTGCAGATGGCTTGATAGGCAGCCTATTTTACGAGCACGGACTCGATCTTTCTACACACTTTTGGCCCCTCAGCCTTGTGCGCCGGCCTCAAGCTGTACGCCACAAAGTGTATACTATTAGTACGAAACTGATATCGTTTCCAAAGTGCGAATCCTACGGCGTTCACCGTGTGCATTGAACTTATCTACGAACGATGAATTGATGACTGAGTATCTGAGAAGAAGGCTGAGTCAGCGGGGAGTGTCGGCAAAGTCCGAAGCAAAATTCCAAGACCCTTTTTTCTTTTTTTTTCGTCGACCGCGTCTTTTCGCTGCTGCAAAGATTTAATTGTCCTCCGCGTCCGTTGTAATCTCTACTAGACTTTTTCACGCACGTCCATTCCATTTTATTACCCTTTTCATTGGTTCGTATTTTACTTTTCATAGTTCACTCCTGACCAGCAACCCTTAGCATTTCCCTGTCATGTCAACTCCATCTACGATTCATCAGAATGTCGTTCCTTCCGAGGTTGGATGGCAGTTCGTTCCCCAGTATTACACGTTTGTCAACAAACAACCCCATCGTTTGCATTGTTTTTACACCAAAACCTCCACCTTCATTCATGGCACAGAGGGCGAGGAAATCAAACCATGTTTCGGCCAACAGGTATTTCTCTCCTCTTTTTGCCATTCGTCTCCCTCACGCGTCCTTTGCTCAGGAAATCCACAACAAGATCACGTCAATCGGTTTCGAGGACTGCAAAGTTTTCATTCACTCTGTGGATGCGCAGTCCTCCGCCAACGGTGGTATCATCATTCAGGTCATCGGCGAGATGTCCAACCATGGCGATCCCTGGAGAAAGTTTGTTCAGACTTTCTTCCTGGCAGAACAACCGAATGGCTACTTTGTCCTCAATGACATCTTCCGTTTCCTCAAAGAAGATACCGTTGATGATGATGTCAGCGAAGCCGAATCTGTTTCTGTCGTCCCTCCCTCCGAACCCACACCGGTCGATGAGCCAGCACTCGAGCCCGCTCCTGAGCCCGAGCCTCCCGTGATTCGTGAACCCTCTCCTCCCCCTCCTCCGGCACCGGTTCCACAGGAGGATCCCACGACTGTTCAGCCAGACCCTCCGACCCCACCTCCGGCCCCTGAGACCGAACTTGCGGAGCCAAATGGCTATCACCACGAAGAACCTGAACCCGAGCCCACCCCTGCACCTGTTGCTCCCGTTGATTTCGAGCCTGTTCAAGAACCTTCACCCGAACCTGAGCCTGCACCTGCACCGCAACCTCAGGTTCCTCCTGTTGAGTCCTCTCCTCCACCTCCACCTGTGCAACCAACCTCTGCTCCCCCGCCCCCACCCGCGAAATCAATCCCAAAGACGTGGGCTAGCCTTGCTGCCACGGATTCGAAACGATGGGGATCACAGGTCGCTACGGAGTCCAAAGGTTTAAGTGAAGTGCCCGCTGCATCAAGCACCCCTGGTCCGGCTAGTGGTACCCCGTCTCCGGTGCCACACGGACCTCATCGTGGGCAACAACATGGGCCACGCGAAGTACGCGATCATCCTGCTATTGCAGCTGTGATGGCCTTGACCACTCCACAATGTTTCGTCAAGGTCTTAATCAAACACTCATTCATGATAAACTAGAACTGACTTGCTGTGCTCTTTCTAGGGTGTTATCGAGCCGGTCAGCCAAAACCAGCTTAGTCAGACGTTAGCCCAACGGTTTGGCCCGGTGAAAGACGTCGAGATCGTACGGTCCAAGGCATGCGCATTCCTCGAGTTTTTGTCTCTTGATGCTGCCAAGAAAGCAATTGTCTCGTCTTTGCCCCAGAGCCAGGGTGGAGAGGGTGGCGTGCGGATTGACGTTGGTGGCGAAATTGGACAGGTGCGCATCTTCGTCGAGACTCGCAAGGAACGCGGCGAGCGGCCCCAAAGCCGCCCGCGCGGTGGTGCTCCTCTCAATGGTGAGGCTCGTGGTTCGTTCCGGGGTGGCCGCGGTGGTCTCGGGCGAGGTCGTGGTGGTCCACCTAGTGGCAAGTAAGGCAACTATGGTGGCGAGGTTTGTGCATGATGGAAGGGGATAGGTGAGGGATGGGCCGTAACTTGACTGGGATGCATGCCTTTTTTTTCTTTGCTTCCCTATGTTACCTTGCTTTGTCTTTCTTTTGCCGGTTCGCTTTTCTTTGCCTTCCGTTCTACGTTGTACGTCGCCCCGTCTTTCCCTTGGGTTACGTTCAATGTGGTGTTGTTTTGTTTCTCGTTTTTGGACGCTCCCGTTGCGTGAGGAGTCTATTAGAGAATATTAAAAAAAAGGCGTGAATGAACGACACCCATCAATGCATTTCGACTGCTTCAGCAGGTAGCATTCTGTTGCCAGTCTCCCTAATTGGCGGCCATCAATATATTAATCATCAGTACCAAGTTTACTGCTTAGGTGCGTGGACAGCCTTTGAGCTTGCTGAAACACTAGAATGAACACCGCCTGTAACTTGCATGGGTTGGAAGTTGATGGGGTGGTAGTGTATGTACGTACTACGGAGATCGTGCGGCTAGAGAGTTATCAACAGTGGAATCGCCAAAATGGTGGATAGATAGGCTCATTGCTGTCCGATCATGGATGCATCAGATTGATATCAGATATATGATGGGATCGAGGATTGGACAGCCCCCCTGAGGTGACAGCTGTGTCCGGTGTGTTCTACTGTGTGTGTATACGTGGTGAATGTAGGACGCCTTCTACGAGGTGCTGGCAGACAACGGTCGAGTTATAGACAAGACTTCTTCGCAACGAAGGTGTTATCGAGTAACCATGGAGTCGTCGCCATGGCAACACACAATCAGTGCGAATATTTTGCTGTCAGGGACAAATTGGCTACGAAAGATACTCTTTTTTCCCGAAAAGGGTCATGTCCAGTCCTTGTTCCAGGACAACAAAAAGGACTACAAGTTCACGTTAAAGCGGCCCTTGTTCCCTTCTCCTCGACGTTCCCTCTCACTACGATCTAGAGGCAAAGATATGCCAGACAACCAACAGAAAGCGCCTGCTGCAGCATCGCAGTCCAAGTCAAAGCATTCGCAATCGCAGTCTGCACCCCGCAAAGTACGCTTCAATGTCGGTGCGTCCTGATCCGTCCCTGCCCGCAGTGCGGCATCTCGTTTTCTCTTCTCTGCGATGCAAGAAAAGATGTGACGTTTGAAACTTCATCAGGCACCCAATACCAAGTGCTCGATGTCGTCGGCGAAGGTGCCTATGGCATCGTTTGCTCCGCGGTACATCGCCCCAGTGGACGTAAAGTCGCCATCAAGAAGATCACTCCTTTCGATCATTCCATGTTCTGTCTCAGAACCCTGCGCGAACTGAAACTCCTCAAGTTTCTGAGCGAGGCAGGCGTGAGCGAGAACGTGCGTACCATCGCGCTGTGAGCCGGTTTGGGCGACTTTAGGATGACACCTGGCGTAGATCATTTCGATTCTTGATATCATCAAGCCCCCATCACTCGAGGCCTTCAAGGAAGTCTACTGTACGTCCGTGCCTATCGAAGTACCATCCCCACACTCTACGATTGCGACTGATGTCTGCTTCATGTGCATGTTTGACAGTGATTCAAGAGTTGATGGAAACGGACATGCATCGCGTCATTCGAACGCAGGATCTCTCCGACGACCACGCCCAGTATTTCATCTACCAAACCCTTCGTGCACTGAAAGCCCTTCACTCGGCCGATGTCATACATCGCGACCTCAAACCATCGAATCTACTCTTGAATGCCAACTGCGACCTCAAAGTTTGTGACTTTGGTCTTGCTCGATCCGTCAAGACGGCTGAACCGTCGGGCACCGAAACGGGCTTCATGACGGAATACGTTGCTACACGGTGGTACCGAGCCCCGGAAATCATGCTCACGTTCAAACAATATACCAAGGCGATCGACGTTTGGTCCGTGGGGTGTATACTGGCTGAGATGTTGTCCGGGAAGCCGCTTTTCCCCGGGCGGGATTACCATCATCAGCTGACTCTCATTCTGGATGTGCTCGGGACGCCCACGTTGGATGAGTTTTATGCGATTACGACACGCCGATCACGTGATTATATTCGAGCTCTGCCGTTCCGGAAGCGTCGACCATTCGCGCAGCTATTCCCGAACGCGAATCCGTTGGCGGTCGACTTCTTGACAAAGACACTGGTATGCCCGTGTTTGTTGAACTGCGGGGAAAGTGGCTGATTTGTCTCGTAGACATTCGATCCAAAGAAGCGGATAACTGTCGAGGAAGCACTGGCTCACCCATACCTCGAAGCATACGTATGTTTCGATCTTTAATTCTCTGGGTCCGGTCATCATGAGATCCTTTAGCATGATCCAGACGATGAACCCGTCGCCCCTCCTCTCGACCCCGAATTCTTCGAGTTCGATCGTAAGCATCCGCCGTTCATGAATATAGAGCCCAATCTCATTCCGTACATCAGTGCACAAGGACGACATAAGTCGTGAGCAACTCAAGGAATTGTTGTACGAAGAGATCATGTCGTTCCACCCCGCACCCATCAGCTGAACGGTTCGACGTTGTGATCTAAAACACTTTTACCTGTGACTTTGAGCACGACGATTTTATATATCGCTGGAAGGCGCGTGTATCGCCCTGTCTTACTTTTGAGTCAATCCCAAGATGCTTGTTGCCGTGCTCACCCGCAGCAGGCGAATGCTGTGGGTCGTCTCTCTGTCGTATGCGTCATTTCCTTTTTCTATCAAAGCACGGATTTCAGGAACCCCTTTTTTTCATCGTTTTTTTTTTTGTAATAGGGTTGGATCTATGACATGTAATATACTTTCCGCTACACGTTCCAACGACTAACTTATAAAATGGCGGTCAGTTATGCTTTGCTGACTTCGAGGTCATTCCGATGGCAGTCGGCGACGAGTTGCTGGAAGGAAGGGGGGGGAACGGAACCCAAGGAAACCTATCATGGATTCGTGTACGGCTTCATTACGCGGATCAACAAGGAGTGACCTCAACGAGGATTCTAATGTTATCTGCCGGTGAAACATGAAAGAGCCTCATCGATTCAGCGAGAGCGATCGATGACAGGGGCCCAGTACAGCTTTTTCTTGTTGCTCTCGGTATCGACACTGCCTTTTGAATCTTGATCTGTCACTTTCACTGCAGATAGATACTGAAACATATCAGCGCTTCAGCACTGGGTTTATTGATGGTTGCGATATTTATACTAATTCGCCTCGGAAGCAACTGGAAGGAGCAGCAAAATAACTTGACTGGATGACTAAGCAAAGCAATTCCTCCAGTCGTTAGTTCCGTGTAGTTGTTGCGTCTTTTACTTCGGTTCACGGTCACATCCTCTTGCCAACAATGTCTACGGCGCTGGCACAACAGGTCCGAGCACCTCCACAGGCTCGTAACGTAGCCCAGTTCTTGCGGAGCAGCAAATCTGGTATGAAAATACGTGTCGGAGCTCTCAATGGCAAACGTGTGGACTACTTCAAAGGTGCAAACAAGCTTTTTTTGCATTTTTGCCAGTGATACTGACTGACCAACTAATAGGAAAATCTGCCGTCAAAGCCCTTCTCTCCCCAGCCTACGCCAAACTCAAAAACGTTCCGACCGTGACCAGTGAGGCAGAGGCGGAGACAGTCTTGACGTCGATCATTCCTCATGCCTTCTACCTACGTGTGGATCGAGGCAATCCCAGCGGCTCATCCTCGACCTCTCCCCGCCACGTCACTGTCACCCCACAACAATCGTTTGCGCAAGACGGATACTTTGCGTGGTTTTATGAGGGATCTCAGTGGACGACGTATGCCGGCGGTCTGCTCATGGTAGCCATCATGCTCGCTGGAGTCATGTTCCCACTTTGGCCGCCCATCATGCGTCTCGGCGTGTGGTACATCAGCGTTGGGATGCTTGGTCTCATTGGTGCCTTGTTCGCATTGGCGATCGTGAGACTGATATTCTACGTGATGACTATCGTCGTCGCGCCTCCAGGCATCTGGATATTCCCCAATCTCTTCGCAGACGTTGGCGTGGTGAGCCATGGTATCGCATGACACGTGATGTCGCTCGTCTGACGACATGGCATCTCTCTACAGATCGAGTCGTTCATTCCGTTGTATGAGTGGGACGTCCCAAAGAAGAAGGCCGGCAAGAAAAAGAAGGGAAAGACGCCTGCGGGGAAGACCCCTGAAGAGAAGCTTGCAAACAATGGTGGTGCATTCATCGAGGAGATCGCCGAGGTTGACACGCCTGACTCCTCGCGTCCTGTCAGTCGGTCTGCACGGGTGGAGGAGGTGCCAGACGAGGATTCGTAAAGTACATATATATTCGCAACCGAGACAGTCGACGTCTCACCCAAGTCATGGTTCATTATATTGGCTTAGTATGGACGCGTTTCGCCCTTTGGTTTGCATCATCCTTCTGACCTCGTAGGATAATGCAAAGTACATGTCTGTCTCTCGGGAGCTGTTAGTGGTACTATCTCTATGGATATCTTCACCGGATCACGTTTAAATTAGAGTCCACTAAGGCACCTCGTAGTTGGCTAATACCACTATTATTGTAATTGGACTTTGGGAAACGCTTGCATGGCGCCCTGCGAGAACGTTTATTTAAATCTGCCACTCGAATACTGATCAAGATTCCCAGAAGATTCCTTTCGATGATGCCTGCTCGATAAAACTACGGGAATCCCCGTCGCACTGAGTTCCCCATGCCAACAGCAGACGCTTTCGAGCTTCGGTAACGCAGATAAAGTAATTGCGGAGCAAGTGACGGTCGCGCCCAGACAAAAACAGAACATATCGTACATCGTACAAATCAACACCGAACGCTGTTACATAAAGAGAACGCCAAGGATTTCTATCCCTGACAGAAAGGTTATCGTTCACTGTTGGAACGTCGATCCACTTGACCAAGCCTGTGGCGTATCCCTCATCTGGAACGACAAGACACCTCCCTGTGCGATTTGAGCATGTTGGATGATGGGCTGTTCGACGTGCTGGCCATTCACGCTCAGCGAGTGTACATAAGGCTTCGAGGGCGCTCCAGGCGAAATTATTTCCAATTTTTGGCTCGACATCGGAAGATCGATCGAGACCTTGTCGAAGAAGGGGCTGAGCACGAGATGAGTGCGATGAAATAAAGGGCTCGAGAACGGAAATTTCACCTCCCGACGACATATTCACCTGACACTGGGTTCACAGGGTAGAACCCGAGGGTACTGAAGAGATACCAGGCACTCATCTGACCGCAGTCCTCGTTCTGAAGAAGGAAAAGTCAGAATAAGCCGATCGTGAGAGAGGACGACGTAACAAGCGTCGTGTATATTTACCCCTGATAGTCCATTCACAGTAGCGTTGTAGTTCGTTTCCGCGATCTGACGGATACGAACCTGCGATTTGGACGCTGCGCCGGCCAGCGAGTACAGGTATGGAATATGGTGCGAAGGCTGTGAAAAAGTGCATCAGCACGCATCATGCCATCATATCAGTAACCCAAACCTCGTTGGTATGATCGTTGTGGCCTACCAGATGATCAGCGGGTCGTTCAAGGTGTCAAACGAAGGCACCGTTGCTCACCACCATCAAAATGCTCATCCAAAAACTCGATAAAGTTCTTCTTTCCACCCCTGCGTTCGATAAGGCCAGGAACATCGTGCACCACGTCAAACGTGTACGCCCATTTATCTCCCTCCGTCCAACCATTGTCTGGACCCGCCCAAGCTCCACTCGCATTTCTTGCTTCCATGAATCCAGTTGCAGAGTTGAAGATGGTATAAGGGTTATTCATCGCACGTTCTTGGAAGAACGCCTGTTCATTGGTCTTGTTGAGGAGGCCGGCGAGCACGGAGACCGCAAAGTCGTCATCTAGGGGAATATTTTAGGTCCACTTCATCAGCGACCCAATCAAAAGACGTACAAGCATAATCGAGCGTGCGGGAGGCAGACTCGGAGTGGACGTCATCCGCGACCCAGCCCCTTTGCTCGTAGACAGAGGATAACCCTGCACGTACTTCGTAGTCAACGTGCTGAATGAATGGTCACTCAATGGATTCATATATTAATTTTTTTTAAATACCTCTTCACGATCGCTATACCTACGCGAGGGTCAGATATTCATCATGAACCATTTTGTGAACTCACGAAGTCGAGATGTCATTGACTGGGGGTTTTGTAGCATCCTTGTAGACCGCGCTCCAGGCAGTGGCGAGGTCAAAACCCGTGACGCCCTTTAGAACGGCTTCCGCAACGAGCGAGTCTGCGTGCGTCCCAACCTGTAGCGATCATTAACGACATGGATAATGTGAAGTATACTATCATGCCATGATGTTCGTCTCTACTCTTTTGCTTTAGGATGAATCGTGATGAAAGTGATGAGAGTAATCCCACCAATGATGTTTTTCCACATTGGAAACCATCCGCCCTATAGCAAAGGGAAGCGCAGCTGAGCAATTGATGACATCGATCCCTGACATATATACCTCTGTGTAGTCTTGAATCATACTCTGAATCATCCCTGGAACTCTCTCCGGGGCAAAAAGGATAAGCCATGCCCATTCAGCCCGATACGTGTCCTAGATATCGTTAAACGCTAAAAAGCAAAGGCAGACATCCCACACACCCAGATCGAATAACCAGTATAAGATACACCCTCATGGACGGAGTCATCGTAACCAGAGTAATACCTCCCATACTCATCTTGTTCATATGGATACTGCGTGGGTGAGTAGAGGGAATGGGCAATACCAATGAACGTACTTGGAGGGTATGGAAGAATCCAGTATAAAAAACTTGTTTCTGTTCTTTTGTCGCGCCAACGAGTTTGATTCTATCGAGCTTCTCGGCCCACGCAGCACGGGTATTTCTTGCTGTTTCTTCAAGGGACTGCCCATCTGGTATCTCTTTATCCAAGTTCTCTCGCGCCTGGTCGATCGATATGAATGAAACAGAAACTCTGGCGTTGACCTGGATCAAATCCGGCTGAAAAGTAGCATAGGCAGACAACATGGCACCGGCACCGTGATTCTGATTTTGGGCAATGCTTCCATTTTGTGCGATGCCCCACGAAGCAAATGGACGATCGAATCGAGCGCAAAAGTAGCCACTCCATTTCGTGGCAGGTGTAGAGATCGGGGCAATAATGTAGTCTTGCCTCTCTGGGTTACTTCCACATATCTCCAAACGGCTGGGATCAATCATGATGCTTCCTTCTGGATACGTGAGGTTGCTAGGGTTCGACGAGCCGATCACGGAGGGTCGCGTGGCTTCCACCAGGACGTAGGGAGTGTTTGTGTCCGTGAATGTGAAGCGCAAGTGTCCAACACGGGATGCTACAACAACCAGACAAACAGGCACCAATCAGCCAAACCTGTATAATCTCAGAAAAAAAAAGGGCACCCACTTGCGCTTTGCTCAGCGAATATTTGACCCCCTTCGATGGCCTCTAATTCAACGTTGTAATAACTGGCCGAGGCAACCTCCCTCTGATGGCTGAACGCCATACCACGATCTTCGAACTTTGACCGGATCTGCCCAGCACCGGGACTCACTACAACCTGACCACTTTCGCCCATCCAGATAGCGGGCTGATGAGTCCCTTGAAAGCCATGAACGGTCGTATCTGTATAGTTGTATGGTGGGATGGAAACATAGTTTAACCTCGTCTGTGCGACCCATCGCGTCATCGCGAACGGTGGCGCAGTGGAGGGAATCATCCCTCCCGAGTCGTTTGGCCCGTCCCCGCCATTTCCGATCAATCTAACAGAAATCAATATTAACGAGCATTGCAGTCGGAGCCAATACTTACGGGTTCACGTGATCGACTGCATCGGTGGCAGGATCGTTGAATTTGTTAGGGTTGAAACGAACTTGGTTTCTGTGGTTCACCACGAGGAGTGAGCACAGGACGGCAATGAGGCCGACGCCGAGACCCCTCAAGCTCATGACGAGAGCAGATGATTTGGCTTCCGCACCCCGAGCAGCATGGGTTCTGGGAGCATTAAGAGCGCGGGGCTTCTCGTCAGAATCGGACATTGGGTCTTATCGTAGCAGAGAGGGATGGACTCTGTACGAGGAGACCTAGTTAAACGTGGTACGAGGCTTGAGAAAAGACAAAAAGAAGTTTGCCGCTTCAAGTTGTTCGGATGCAGCACGGTTTAGTAGTAACCAAAAAAGGAAAGTATCCTAATCGTAAGTATCTACTTGGCTGAACAGTCCTTATATTATAGATAGCTAGTCCCGGCCGACGACTCCAGTGTGTGAGATATAGCATTACTTTGTGGCGCTTGGCACAGAATATATGTAACAAGGGTCCCCGAGTCATGGAGCCCGAAATCTAGATGGCCATTTCGAGCATCAACCTGGGTCCTGAACGTATCCCACAGGAAGGAGCCTTGTGGCAATGGAATAATCAGGTAAACAAACCCAGAGATAACTTGCCGAGCTTCAACATAGAAGGCGCAGCGGTAAAACTCTCCCTAAAACAGATGTTGATCCAAGTGAATCAGGCGCCCAGTACCAGTGTTGATCTAGAAGGGATGAGGATATTGGAACTCTACTTGTATAACTGGCGTGGAGGAACTCAAGCCATACAAGATGCATATAATTGGACTTGGCGTGAAAAAATTAGGCGGGACCTTCGACAGAACGGCCGACTCTTCTCAATGCCTGCTTGGTCTGTAGGATACCCTCCGTCACTCCAACCTTTTCACACTGCTCCAGGCTCTGCTGGTACAGTCTACGTGCAGTCGCGTGGTCTTCGTCCATCTACCACGCAAAGGAGGTCAACTACCCTGGGTCCAGGTAATGAGCGAAAACTCTCTCACCTCCCGCAACATACCGAGGTTAAACAAGACCACGCCCAGCACTTGATCGCAGACATCTCTGCTCTGTTCAGTGTTGCTGCTGAACCAGGTCCTTCGAGGCAAGGGCATCTCCTGCGCCCGTTGAATCATCCCATAAGCCTGACGCGCCCAGGCTTCCGCCTGATGTCTGATTTCCGGTGAAGGTGGCCGTCGCATGATCAGTTCCGAGAGGTTGTTCATGAGCTGTGCAGCTACGGACAGACAGCGTTTTGAGCTTGGGGAGAGTATCAAGCAGGAAAAGCGAGCAGACGTACCTTCACAACGATCTTCGATGTTCACGTTGTCCATGTGTGGTGGGAGAAGTAACGATATGGCCTGTAAATAGAGTGGCATGGCAAACCTTTTGAAATGAGTTGCATACTCAATACGAACGTGCAAAAGCACTCACTCGACGTTTCCCTTGCGTGCGTACACCGATCCCAGAGCGGCAAGTGGGGCGCCGAGGTCAACTCTACGCATCCAAGACGGCAGCTCGAGCTCCGCGAGAACAACGGACGTGGTAGTGTTGTGAGAGGGCGCTTCAATGCCTGCGGAACCCCCAGTTTTCGTCTGCACGCCTGCCAGTCCAAGCACCTCCTCGACTGCCCACACGAGCCACTTTTCTTCTTCTTCTTCTTCTTCTCCTTCCTCGTCCGCACACAGTTCCGCAAGCTTACACGCGACGGCCACTCGGCGGAGGCGCTCCTCATCTGTGAGCGTGTATGTCGCCCAGTCATTGCTGCTGCTGCTTGCGCTATCTCCTCCCGTAGAGCGAGGTGCGTCAGCCTTGTCCCATGTACTCCGTAAGAACTCTTTCGCCCGATGTTCGGGGGCAACTTCGGCCAAGACAGATGCGATGCCAGAGAGCTTGAGGTATGGGTCGGGACCGAGCACGGACAATGGGAGGGTCAAGGCAGTTTGGTAAGCGCTGTATGTAGGCACGGAGCTGAGTGAACAAAAACAGGAACGCGAACTGCACGCACCGAACCAGGAATCGTTCGCTCAAAGCAAGGTCACCCTGATTTTTAGCTCTTATCCCGGCACGCAAGTCTTTGCGAAGCTCCACCGGCCATAGTGTGAATGAAGAGTAGATTTCGTAGCTGGATTGAGCGGGCAGGTTCAGAGCGAAATTTTGATACAGGAGGATGGACTACGCACAGACCGAGTGCCGTCGCACCTGCGCCTAGTGCAAGCAACGCGGTGAAAAGGGTAGATACGCGAATACTACTTGAACGGTGTATCC
>JBBPOM010000257.1:0-34167 GCA_038091455.1 Leccinum uliginosum
CTCCAGAGGGGAGAGAATGGCGTGTACTTTGGGGAATTGTGGAACCATTGATGTATGATATCTCACATACCTCTTTCATTTTTCTGTTTACTTACTTTCCTTGCCTTTTCTTCTCAATTTTCTTTGTGGACGATTGCTGTCTCTTCTTCTCAAATAAACAAGGGTAATTTGGATGTGATAACAAGTGACAAAGGGGGTATATGAGTCTAAACACTCTAGCAAGATGCGTACTGAGATGACAAGAGACAGACGGCGTGAGTCGTTTCATCATCCTTGCCAGATCGTACACGCGAGACACATACCTTGGCGGCAGAAATAGCTGCCTCCAGACCGCTCGCGGACGCCTGCGGACCCCATTCCGACCCACCTTGATTGGGAGCGTACCACACGGTACCGACGTCGTTGGTGACGTTCCTCGCATTGCCCCAAACCGCCTCATACTGTGATGATAGGAAGTGGCTGTACTTGGCCGCGATCGACGCGTCTTTGGCTGTATCCAAAAAGTATTGTACGTGCTTTGTCCATAGGCCCTAAGTAAGCGCATGTAGGCATGCCGCACGCGTTAGCCCGATGGGTCGTTGCGGAAATACGACTTTTCTTACCTTGAACAATTTCTAGGGGGCAAGATAGGGGTTTCAGCTCGTCTACGAGGGCACAGAAACCCATCCGGGAACATACCTGGTCATTGTTGCAAAGGGAACCACCGGATTGGGCGTCATCGCACGATTCTTTCAGGGCACCGTTGCTGTAGGTGAGCGAGCAGTGCATGGTCGCGTCCAGGCTGACTTGTGCGTGCTCCAGCAACGTCGTGTTTGAACAGCCAGTGGCAACGTAGAGTGCGCCCAGACCGGATGCTATGACAGCCTGTTCGGGGAAGTAGAACGAAGAGGAAGATCAGAGACATACGCGAATCGCGTCAGGAGGGAGATAGACGGACTTGATTGTAGGTCCATGCGGTCTAGCGTGATGCAGAAGTGAGCGTGGCAATATCCCACGCGGTGCATGTCCGCCAGGACGTACCTGTCCATTGTTCTTGCACGTAGAGAGGTCTAACCCGTCGTTGAACAAGCCATCGGGTCCTTGTATGCCGGAATTCATCACTAGGAAAAAAAAGACATGCATGCATGATCGTATGTCGAGGATCATTCAACCAAAAGACGTACACCACGTGTACTCCTGGTAAGATCGGTAAACGGCCATTGTATTTCACGATTGGAAATGATTACCACACCTTTAGAGCGTTCTGAAGGTAAGTACCATTTTCGGTTCTCGAGTAAGCCTGAGCCGACGTCAACAAAAATAGCTCGTTTGTGATCGCGTTTTTGTATTTGCGAGCACTAGACCACCATACTGCCAGTGAGCCGGTCAACAAGAGAGCATCAACGACGTTGGGTTTTGTGAAGACTTACGTCCGCCTCCACATGTATCATCCCACTGTGCGGCAACCATGTCGTATATCGCGAGAGAACTAGACTGATCGGACGAATGAGTTGGAGTAGACACATGTTGGCATATTCATATGATGCAGCTAACCATATAATGGCTGTAATCCTGGCCACGGGAAGCCTTGTAGTCGCTGATCTTCCACAATGCGAGTATAACCCACTGGAAAATCGTCTGCCGTCATATTCGGTTGGGTTGCGAGGTAAAACAGCTACCTGTGCATCGTCGTAGCTCCCGTCAAAGAACGAACCCCAGTCCGTCCAGTGAGACAAAGCAGCCTGTCCAATGTAAGAGTCTTCGGCCATGGTTCCGTAGGTGTCCTCGCCCGTCAAGAGCATGAGGTTGTGCAGATCCTCCAGTGTATTCTGTTGACTGAGCGTCCGCATGCAGTACAATGGAAAGAATAGCATTACACGTACAGCGTCGGTCCAAAGTTCACCATCATTATACCTACCAGCAACGCCGTCCCAGTACTTGGATTGCAACTCGTTTGCAATGAGCTGTGTCGTCTCGTCAGTTTCGTGGCATGGTGAGTAAAGAAAGAATACACATTTGCATTTTGTAACGCTTCCGTACATTGGCGTTCTTGCAGTGAAGCCACAGCTACATTCGCACCAAAAATGGTCAAGGAAACAAAGAGAACTAGATTGGGAGAAAGGAAGTGGAGCATCGGAGGAGATCGAAGAACAACTTAGCCTGGTTTCCAGGGTGCTTTTATGTCGTGCATGCTGGCACGCTAAGATTTTTACAGCAGCCCCAATCTACGTACGCATTGTAATTATTCCATTTTGGAGTGGCAAATGAAGGGAATCTGACTCCGACAGAAATGCCTTTTGTCGGCATAGCCACAAACATCTATATGTAGTACATAAGTACCTTCTTCTTCAATAGTATATGATGTAATGTTCAATTTACAGGCTCATTCCATGCAAAAGACCTTTGCTCAGCGAGCAGACTCACTGAGTGTCACCATGGCCGCTGCGAGCCTTTGGCTTGTAACGGTACCGCTGTCCACAACTCTTTTTGCCATGATATGCATCCGTTACCTGCTCCCCATCGGTTGCACTGTCTTTCGCGGCATACCCGCGCTCAGAAATACACTCCTCCATGGCCGCGTCTCCAATGATACTCGGATCGGCCCGGGAAGGATCACTGATCTGCGCATCCTGGACGTCGCAGCCCTATATGCCGAAACTTGGGGCCTTGCCTCTGTCAATTTTTCTCAGTGAAGCTGCTCTTCTCTCCAAGTGCGGTTCCAATATCGGGTTTCGTCTGTCCCGAGGACCCCATTCTTGCAGACGTGCACCAGAAACTCTAGATGTAGTGTCATGGTTTGGATCCGGCGAAGATGGATATTGAAGAGTGAAGTCGAAGTGCTAATACCCACACAAAAATTTTAAGTACGTTCAGGATTCCAAGAAGCGAGACCTTGCGACTTGAGCGCAAGACGCGGCAGTGGAACACAACATATTCCACTGACTGATGCGTGTTAGTCTTCGCTCTACTAGGTATAGTACTGCTTCCGACTATGCTCTACTAATTCACCACTCCAACAGGGAAATCAGTTGTGACCGACGACATTCTTAGCCCTGTATGGTTCTTCCAGGTATTTCTTCTCCTCGGGCGTAAGCGTAATGTTGACGGCACCTAAAGGCGTCTAGTTGTCAGCGCTGTTGTCAGCGCACACGCTAAGAAAAGCAGACCGAGGAGATCCATTAGATTGTCCAATGAAGTAGTTCCAACAATCGGCGCGGTAACAACGTCCTGAGCCATCGACCAAGCGAGCGCGATCTGTGCCATGCTGGCTCCCTTTTTTCTGGCAACTTCTTCGAGGCTGTTTTCGACACTAAGTATTGCTTTTCTCGGTGACCACGACGATCATTGGGGCGTACCGGTCAACGATGTCCTTGTCGGACTCGTTTTGGACGTAAGAGTTGATGGTTCTAGTATTGGCCAGCATTTCAGATGCACACGTGAGTCCAGCGATCGACGATTACTCACAAGTCCGTCTTCCCGCGGAGCGTTTTCTCGCCAAGAGGACGAGTGAGCAGTCCTCTCGCGAGCGGGGACCATGGAATACAACCAACACCAAACATCTGTCAAAAAACGACTCGGATGAAGCATATTTTCCGAGACGCATATAGCCAGCACTTGCCTTTAGAGTTGGGAACATCTCCCGCTCCTCCTCGCGGTAAATCAAACTGTGATGGTTTTGCATGGAAATAAATGGCGTCAAGCGGTTCGTAATGGCATAGTCTATGTGTTATATATCTCAACGCAAAGCCTCGTTCGACTTGCGAAAAAGACATACTTTGCATCGCCTGGACTGGGACAGTATGTCAGCACATAACCGCTTTCCCCCAAAAAAGCTAGCTTACATTGGTAGGCCCAGCAAGAAGACATTCCGATGTAGCGGACGTATCCAGCTTGAACCACATCATGCAATGCTTGCATCTGGACGTGACGTGAGAACGATCAGTTGACCTCGCATGATGATTCCTCACCGTCTCTTCTATGGGTGTTTCCTTGTCAAAACGATGGCCTAAACACGAATTCAGAATTGGCTGATAATGCGAACGGGGGGGAGGCATGAAAGCGCACACTGGAGGACGTCTACATAGTCGAGCTGAAGACGCTCCAGACTATTCTTGATGGACTGGAAGATGTGCTAGGAGCAAAAGGCACGTGAGTTCAAATCGCACGAGGTGACAGCAAACTCATTTACCTTGCGACTCAGTCCTCGTTGGTTGACATATCCCAGCTGGTCGGGATGTATCGCAGACTTGAATACCCTCTCGCTGGGAGTGCGACCAACGACGTTGTAGACCTGCCCAACGGCCGATAAGAAATGACATCACTTCCCACAGGTTCAACACAGATGCATACCTTCGTCATGACCACGATCTCGTCGCGAGGAAGATTCAGCTTCTTGATAGCCTTGCCGAGAATGACCTCCGATTCACCATTGGAATACATCTACGCAGGAACGAAAGCACTCGTCGCGGCAGTTTCTGCGCCAAACCTTGGAACTTACGTCTGCGGTATCAAAGGTATTGATACCTGCATCATATCTGGATCCCAAGATGAGCGTCATACTAAACCAGCATTTAGTTTGTAACTCACGCAACCTTGATGTGCTTGATGGCTTCCTCCTCGCCAAGGACCCAGTCTTGCCATTCGCTTGTCCCTTTGGAGCGTGTAAGTCGAGCGGAAGAAAAGAAAAGTACGACACGTCGCTTACCGTACTGCATAGTTCCCAAGATAATTTTGGAGACTTTCAAACCCGAATTGCCCAATCGAACTGCAGGACAAGTGGGCCTGGGGTAGCATATAAGCACATAGGGACGAACCATAAGGTATGGTCTTCTGAGGGGAAGCCATTTTTGCCGGTGCTCGAGGGGATTCCAGAAGCAAAGTGTACTAGGGCGACCTGGCGATTCAAAGTCTGAATTTATATCAGTGGAAACTCGTTCAGGTCATGTGAGCGGTAAACGGAACGGCGGCATGATGTGATAGTATATGCTGTCTTATCGTGGTTTCACCATTGCTAAAAACAGCTCCAACAGCTTTGATGCAGCTCATTGTCGGCAAACCTTTTTTCTTGCAACGGGCGTACAGAAATTTGTGAAAGGCACAAATCTTCCAGCAAGTGTGATTGTGTTCTTCACAAGCTTAAAGCTCACAGCGGCACCCGCTCAAACATCTCGGAACTGAAATGAGTTAAATAAAGCCGACTACGCTATGAACGGCAATCAGTTAAAATTCGTTCGCCAAAATTAGCCCCTGAGACCATGCGGCTTCGTATCATTCCCCTGTTTACGTAGTCTGTAAGTAGTAAGACGCGACGAAACGACTGCCCCGGTTCAAAATGAAACCCACCATCATGCATAACAAGCGATCTTACCCTTCGACCATGGCCATCTTGGACGATTCATCCTGGAGCAATTTTGGTTCCTGACTCGAGTCCCCAGGCGTGTCCGTCAGCTTATCTTGGTGATCAAGCTCTTTTCCAGCCACAGCGTCTTCCTGCAAGACGGACATGCCTGATTGGAAGGATTTGGTGAGTGAACTGACGGTCGTCACTGCCATATCTAGCACTGCCTCGACACGCTTCCTCAGCACTTCGTTTGAGCTCGTCACGACCTAGAGGTGAGTCAGCATTAGTATCCACGACTAGACGCGCCGAAGGACTTGCCAAGGAGACAAGGTTGATGTGCGCGTCGGCATCGTCAACCCGAACGATTAATGCTGGGTCGTGATCCGTGTCTCTTCCTGGTCCATTCTCCTGCTCGTCTTGCTCAGCTTCTTCAGGCATGTGCAGTTCCACTTCCCCGAAATGCGCCTCGAAAAACCAGGCAAGGCGCTGTATTCGGGTATACGAGGATTCAGAGTCAGAATCAGTATGAGGGTGTGAATGCGAGCACGGTTGATTGGTGACTGTCGATATCAAACTAGTCATTAGCATTGAAACGTATGATATGCTTGGCACGTACGTTTCACGGATGCTGGACTCCTGTCGATACCCGTGATCACAGCTAACGTAGAATCGGCGATCATGTCGCTGCTCGCACCCGAATCCCATTCGAGCGTCAATTCATGTTGACCCGTCTGTTTCACGTCAACCACGCCCATAACCTACATTTTGTGTCAGAATGGGACAAGTCCGAACATTGTGGAGACCTACCCTCATCGCAAGGACCCCGTTTTTGTCTACGCCTTCTTCCACACTACCGTACATTCCTTCTAAATGCCACCTTACCAGATGCCACCCGACACCGAGCACCACTCTCTGCCTCTGTGTGACGATCGTCGTCGAAAGGCCAGCGAAATCTCTGAGATCACGGGGATCAAGGAGCGTATAGGAGTAATCCTTGGATACAAGGAGACCAGAAACAATGTCCCCCTCCTGCGGCGCTTTCGATGCCAACGTACCGATAGCCTATTTCGAATGCGCCGTCAAGCGAGGTAGACAAAAGATGGTCAAGACTTACTTTCGCAACACGTTCACCACGGAACGAGAGCTCGAGCGTCTCCAAGTTTCGTGGAGTATGGATCTTGACGTCTTCATCACGATCCTTGTACCGGGCCGTCATGGCGGCACGCAGACGGCCCATTGCAGTCTGTTCTCCGTGGACAAGGACCTACATAACAACATGCCGGTCACTAATCGGTTGCTCGGATGGCTGGGACTATCACTCACAACATGTTGTGCCCTGACCTGCTCGATAAATTCCGAATTTTGCGAATAATCAACATGAGCGCTGAAAGAGATATAATCCACAGATATTTTACGCGGGATCGAATGTCCTTTCAGGGAAGTAATCTCTTCAGGTTCTGTCATGATATCCTAGACAGTTTGGAAATCAATGTTAAGCCGAGGAACTACAGATTTCAAGGTGGAAAACGACATGTGACATTTTCGACAATACGATACACGAAGAACAAGCAGGACAACGAAAGTTAGCCCCACTCCAATTATCACTCACCCGAGCCAGTGTGCCCTCGATAGAGTATCCGGTGATGATAAGACCATTCCTAGGATCCGGAGCCCACAGTTCGAGTAACTCGCGACTGGGTCCTGTTTGCAGGAATCCCGGGCTAGCAAGCACAACACAAGGAGGTCCTTCGGCTATCTTCCGTTCCCAGCCTCGCGGTTGAGGAAGATTGGAAATGTGTCTACGAAAAAAAAAAATAAAACACAGTGCGACGCCTAACGTGACGAAGCTTACTTGAAAACAAACGGATTGTCTCGTTTCGCGAACCTTGATCGGATATTCGAGTTCATCGTGTGTATGTAGGTCTGGTAAACGGCCATACATTTTCTTGCAAGGCTCGACGCGTAGTATATCGGAACGTTGTGAAGGTCGGGGTGTTTCTTCCAATATTCGTCCAGAATGAGAAGCAGTTCTTGTGCTCTACCCAGAGCAAACGCGGGTAGCAGGACATGCCCTCCGCGCCGGATGACAGAATGTACCAAGCTCGTGAATCGCAGTTCTTTTTCTTCTCTTCCCTCGAGACTCTGCACTCCATACGTACTTTCAACGATGAGCACGTCTGGTCGGACGGGAGGAAGTTCGGCTTTCACGAGGTGGCGATCCTCTTCACGAGAGTAGTCACCAGTGTAGAGAATCCTGAGGCCTGCGATATCAATCAAGTACATACATGCTCCCAGCACGTGTCCTGCGTGGTACGGAGTGAACGAAACGCCGGGACATGGTGTGATCAATTGATGCGCTGAAACTGGAATGATCGAAGAGAGTGACATGGAAAGCTCCAACGGCGTGAACAAGGCATCGGAGGACGAAGAGCTGGATCGTTGGTATCAACTGCGAGGTCCGTAAGAAGCGCAGAACGGACGACGGACCTCATACGAACAAAGTCTTGCATCATGAATTTGTGAACAGCTTTTGTCGGATGAGTCATGTATACTTTGCCTTTGCCGTCCTTGAAATTGGTCTGCGGAGAAGTCAGTCGAAAATAGGGATAGATAACTGATGAAATGCCACCTTCTCCATGATGTAGGTGAGCGCGGCGGCATGATCGAGATGAAAGCTGTTACGTGCATGAGTACTTGTCAGCATTCCACTAGATTCACGTACTGAGTGATCAAGATGGCGTCCACGGTGCTCCAGTCAAGCTCATCGACGAATGGCAGAGATGCCATTCCGCTGTAAGCAGGGTGAACACCCGCATCACATACAATGGTCTTTCCTCTGTATTGGAGTACACAACAGGAACGTCCAACCTCTTGACCAGCACCTAGCAAAGTCACACTCAGAGTCGGAGTGTCTGCCATTCTTTCGAAATTTGTTGGCTTCAATTTGAGGAGTGCCCAACTTGTTTTCTACTTCTAGGTCTGCCCAGTTGGAAATCAAAAGCAGCCCTCGAGTCGAACTCTCGAATGACCGACAATATGTGTCGGGTCCAACAGCTGGCCCGCAAACTCCTGTGGCTGACATAAGCGATATAATACAACGCGGCGGGTTTCGCCGATACAGTACTTGAAAGCTTGACTCCTGAATATGCATTCGCGATTGGCATTTGGTACATAAAAGAACGAAAAAGAACTCGCATACTGTAGTCTGACGGCGTGGTCAACCCTAAACATTACTACAAAAGTGCCCAAAAACTTGACCCGAATCCTTCCAACAACTTGATCACGTTTCGTTGTGATTCTCGGTATCTGGGGTGTCCTGGGTTTTCCAGTAACGCAGGCATGACCGGTCGCCCTGAAACCCTGCTTTTCTAGAATGCGTGCGTTTTTTCTCCCACCAGTCCTCCATGCTGGGTTCCCGCTCGAGGTGCGTGATGACGAGGGCCGATCGGGACTTTTGACCTGCAAAGAACTTCGTAAAACAGAGTCTGCGTAGTCACAGCCTTGATTCTGTCTCCGCGGATGCCAAAAAAAAAAAAAAAGGCAAATGATCGATACCACCCTTGCCCGCCAACTGGTTGATAAAAGATCGCGGGCCTGCTCTATCGGGGGAAGACCCATCTCTGGCTCCTCGAGACCA
The DNA here is from genome assembly GCA_038091455.1 of Leccinum uliginosum. NCBI lineage: Eukaryota > Fungi > Basidiomycota > Agaricomycetes > Boletales > Boletaceae > Leccinum > Leccinum uliginosum. The sequence goes on from JBBPOM010000257.1 coordinate 8,958, forward strand.
GCCGTATCATCCAGATATCGAAGGCCCGATTTCCCGACAAAATAAAGCGTACGGTCGGAACGAATGGGGCATCTGGAAAAGTCTGGGCGACAAGTCTTCCCCAGCAATCAGGTTGATCACTGAGATTTTGCCAACATCCCGGGCCGTCTCTCCGAACAAAACGATAACTCATCGAAGAACTCATGATGGAGTCTGTCAATTATTTAGATCATGAGAAACCCCATGGTTGGCTCACACTGACGAACGTACCGTCGAAAAGGAGATAAGATTGGCTTGTGCTTGAAGAAGTGGTAGGATGGGAGGCAAGGAGATTGGACTGATGTCAAGTTGCATGGAGTGGATCTCAATGGCTAGTTATAATTATGTTTTCTGTAGACAGGTGTTCACTGCGCGTGGCTGGGTGGTGATTTTGTGTATCTTGTGGCGACCAGGCTGACTGGAAGTTCCGCAGTGGTCAGTCCGAAGCGCTTACTAGCACCTACAACACTAATAATCAATCGAATGACCGCAAGATGGCGGGGAATAGACCTCGTGCAAGATTCTGCCAGAGCCGCCAAAGGTCAACCTGACCACTGGTCTTAGTGTCCGGAAGGTTGACTCCGGTCGAAGAGTGCCAGTGATAGATCCTATATAAAGAATCTGTGTACGCAGAAGGACGAAAGAAGGATACATATCAACTTACATGTCGGACCCGCATACCTGCCAGTGGACATATATCTGATACAGCCTGAGCAGCAAAGCACAAGGCAGCGCAGTGGTCATATCCGACTATCAATGAGCCCAGCAGACGTTAAGTCAAGTTCATTCATTTGCTCATGAAATACGTACCTTTGAGGTCCAACCTTGATGGACCCGATTTGAGTGCTCGAAAAGGTGGTAGCGAAAAAAAAAAGGGGGAAGGAGAGTGGACTGGTGATAAGTTGAGCGGATTCGGCGATAACTTGGAATATATACTCTGCTTCAGCCGCCGGTGGGTCACCGCCAGCGATAAGTATTCGAATCGATGTACGGACAAAGAGCGGCGGAATCTATCAGAGTTCAGCAATCTCGAGTGCTGTTGGCAAGTGCGCAAACCTCAAATTGGCAGCAGATCCGAGAATTATTACACTGCCAACGACGCTACCGTCTTGAATCCGCACTGACCGTATAGGTTTTATCAGAACTTTCGTATGTGAGGGTAAAGGAAACCAACGTTCCTTTGGCCATTCAACTCATTTCATTGTTTTTATCCTACCTACGAACAGTACATACATACATGTGTCAGTAAAAAAAGTTAAAGGTAAATCTGCATCTCGTTTTTTCGTCCTTGACCAACAAAAAGGTATCCCAGCCTCCACCACACCTGCGTGGAGCATAAAAAACGCACGAAAAACCACATACACGCAGTAAATGCATACACAAGGTATTGAGTTGAGTTGATAAAGTAGATAGAAAGGAAAAAAAAAAAAAGCATCGTCCTTTCTTACATATCCTCGTAATGTGGCTTCGGCGAACTGATCGTCAGCTTCCCTTGCAGTTTACGCTGTCTCAAATTCTTCACTTCCGTGTTGATCAAGTCTCGAAGACGCTCCAGGTCTAGACTGCGCTCGGCCCGCGAGCCCATCAACACGTTGCGCCAGATCCCGGCAGCAGCGACAGAGTTGTCAATGTTAAGCTGCATGGGTCGGTGCAGACGGACCATCTTTTGCATCAAGTGGTCGGGGTTGGCGTAGATGGCGCCCGGCCACGCAACTCGGATTGCGAACCACCAGCCGAGGGGCTGAATATGGGGTTAGCAGGCACAGACAGAACCGATTAGAAAAGTACTCACCCGACCATCGGGAAGAGTCCGCTCGGGGTACGAATCGTATGTGGTCAATGCACCATCCGGCAAGGAAAATCTGGATGACAATAAGAGATTGGTCCGAAAACATGATAGAATGAGCTGCTCACCTATGCACGACCCAATGATTCGCGTCCTGGCGATGCTTCGCTAGCACAACGATCAACCGGGGAGCTCCTTCAAATCCAAACGGCGCCCACAACTCTCTCAGCATCCCGCACGCATCTCCATGTCGCCCGTTGAACACGGCAGTGCTGATAGCGTCCGCCATGTTGGGGGGTACGAACAGTCTGTCAACCTTTCCTCCAGGAACGTCCGTCATCCGACTTCTGACGTAGCGTTTGTACGTTTGCGTCGACCAAATGCTCAGAGCGACCTCGTCCACTTGCTGTCCTCGAGTGGTGCTCGTCAGCGCCGCATCAATCTCGGTCATCGGCCAGATGATAGCCCAACTGAGCAATCGCTGGTGGATCCGTTGCCAGGGCGGAGGGGCCATAATATCGGTTGAATCGTGCCCAGAGTTCCATATTTGCGAGTTTTGGGTAGGAACGAGTTCTCGTCTGTTCACTTCCGGCGGAATTGGTGGCAAGGGAGGAGACGGGACTCGGCGCTCAGTATAGTTGCCACCGTCAGGAATCTCCGGAAGACCAGACTCGGTGAACGCGCCATGACCCTCCTCAAACTCCTCTTGATCGTCCCGTGCAACCTCCCATGTCTTGTGAGTGACAGCGGACTGACTCCCTCCGGGTTTGACTCTCAGTTTGTACAACTCTTCTTCTAGGAACTGTTGTCCAGGAGAATCATCACGATCAGCGGCGGTTAGATATTCGCGATGCTCGGTCACGGTCTGTGCTCCAAACCGCTGGGTACTGTTCTCGCCATTGGTATATTCCTCGTCTGCGTGGGTGAGCTCGTGTCTCAATGAACAAGTTCTCGCCACCCACCAACTATTTCAGTCTCGTTCGCTTGGTACATCGACTCTGCCATCGTGCCCGTCACCTGGGTGTTGATATTGACAGTCTGCGTGCGAGGTGTCTGGCCATATTGATCATCCCCTTCAGTGTACTCGGTTTCGCCACCACGGTATTGCTGACGTGAGTCAGTGGATTCCGCGTATGAGTGCTGGCTCCGAGGTGGTATGGAAGCATTGAAGGACTGAGGGCTCAAGACGTCGAGGCGCTCGTGCACCTTGATCATGCCATTTATCAATTCCTTGGCCCACTCGGGCGGCTGTTGCTGAACAGTGGCATCAGTTTATTGACGTAATGTACGCTTGAGAGAACACGAACCGGAATTGTAGGTTCCCAGTCCCCGTTGAGATGAACGCTTGGATCGTGGTCATGGAAAGACTTGCGATACTGCTTGATCGACTAAAGAAATGGTCAACGCTGAGAACGTCGGTCAAGAATGCAAAGCACGGATACCTCGGCATCGTACTCCATTCCCAGCTTCTTCACACGCTGTCGCACAGCTTTCCGTAGTGCCTTCTTGACGACCTCGTGGGTGTGTCCGTCATCCATTTGGTGGAGAAGGATGCACAAGTCCATGTCGTGAAAGTGGGAGTGTACAACCTCGGGTTCCAAAGTGCTCGGCGCATATGAAGTGCGATCGCCTGCTCCACGTGCCGCAAGCGTCTGAGCAATGATCTCCTTTTCATCCGCGTTCAGGGAGAAAGAGGGCGAGGGGGGACGGGAAGGCGTTGGGGTAGCCACGCCGTCCTCGATAACGGGTGTGTGGGTGCGAGACTGGCGACTCTGATGGGTGCGCTGAGACTGCTGGGTATGATGGGTGTGCTGGGAGAGGTGGGTATGCTGCGAAACATGCGAGATCTTGCTTCCTCCACCGTTCACTTGGGAGTGAACCTGCGAAGCGACAGCAGAGCCGACCTGAGAGTGCGCCTTCTGACCCAGAGCAGCCGCAGCGGCGGCATGGAGAAGGTCCTCATTCGTGGGAGCATGACGGTAGGGTGAGAAAGGCCTAATGTGATGTGAAGGCGACATGGGGCTGCCTGAAAGAGATGTAGGGCTACGTTTGGACGCGACAGCATCGTCATTCACTTGGGAGGTGCTGGCGACTGATTGAATTTTTTCAAGCCTTGCTTGCTCTTCGAGCGCTTTGCGCATCGCCTTTAGAGGTGCTTGACTGGGTGAATCAGAGGGAGAGATGCTAGGTGCACGATGACGTGAGCGGGGGGAGGTTGGGAGTAGGTTGGACCGCCCAGAGGGGCTGAGAAGGGTACTGGGGGGTAAAGGGGGGAAATCAGTGGCGACGCGCGACTGGGATTGTGATTTAGAACCGGCACGGGACCGTCGCGAGGGAGACAATGGTGTCTCGTCGGGGGGAGGGCCGCGCACGGTTGGAGCCTTGCTCGACGTTTTCATTTGCTTGTGAAGGATGCGATAAGGAAAAGAAAAAGGGAGCAGAAAAGGAGACGTACTGTGCGTCCTGTGACAGTTTCGCGAGAGTCGCTCTCGACAACGGAGACCATGGATTTCTGAGACTTGTACTGTGAGGCAGTCAACTGGGAACGGGATTGGGACTTTGAACCGCTTGGGGTGGAAGGGGGTTCCACGTTTATCTGCAATGGGGCAGTGACGGGAGAAGCGACGGAATTCGGGAGGGGGACTCTGGCGCCGGTATAGGCGGTACCATTAACTTGAGACTGGTAACGAATACGTCATGAGGACAGAAGAGAAGGTGAGCGGCCTCGGAACGTACCTCCCACGAGGTACCCCAGGGAGGACCGCCGTTCTGAGTGGCATGATCGGGGAGGGGTCCAAAGTTTCCGAAAGAAGGACCCGAGTCGAAAGACTCGTAGTGAGGGCCGGGCGGATCATGCGGACCGGGTTCGTGCTACGAATGCAGAGTTGAACACTGGGAGAGGTAGATATAGGGATACTCACGACGGCCGATGGGCCAGCGAGGGAGAGTTCGGTCTTGCGACCGTCCTGGACGTTTGAACTTATGTCATCGAAATCGAGATCGTTTTCGAGCGGTCTAAGTTTTGAATGAGGGGGAGGGAGGTTCGGAAATCCGGACGAGTTTGGAGAACCGATCGATTGTGATTCACGAAGGCCCTCGAGGTAGAGAAGAACTCGAAAAGGCGGGTAAGAGAGCGGAACGTGTGTGTGACGAAAAGAATACCTTTCTCGTTGGGAGCTGCGAGAGAGTGTTAGATGAGTTTCGAGGAGATATAGATCAGAGCATACCTGGTGTACTCGAGCGTAGTAAGATCGGTCTGAGAGATTCTGACGCGCCGTCTGCAAAGGACATGATGAACGGTATGTTCAACAGTCCCGAAATACAAACACAGACAAACAACACCGTTCTCAGCCGCATCGGGTCCGAGCGCGTTCGTCGCTCTCGTCGTCGGATCGAGATTCGGACGTCGACTCTCCACGTAATGCTCCGCGTCGACGCAATCGCGCTGAACGGCAGTATGCTCTGCGAATCATATTTAGAAATCGCGCAACGAGTAATCACAAGTACAACTGCCTTTCAAGTCAAATACACGTCATAAAGTATCCGGTAACGATGATACCATTCCGAGCAGAGTTTAAGCAGCTCTCGACTTCCATAACATGACTGGCGAGCACGATACGTGGGGAACCCAGTCGCACTTGGGACGGAATGTTTGAGACGTCAGCAACGACCCAGTTGAACACAAACGGATTGTCCCCATAGCACGCACATACGTCTGATACGCAGCCATGCACTTTCGCGCGAGACCAGACCTCGGCACGGTCTGAAATTCCTCCCAGTATATGAGAAGCAGCTCCTGCGCCGTCCCGAGCGCGGTCAGGCGGAGCTCCTTTTGCGCCCTTGTCTCAAAGGTGTGCACGCCGTGGGTGCTTTTGACAACGAGCAGGTCCGGACGGACGGGAGAGACTTCGACCTGGTCCTCTTCGCGGGAATAGTCTCCTGCATAAAGGACTTTGGGACGTGTCCTGCATGGTAGTGGGTGAACGAAACCATCGCTCGGTACTACCGAGTCTACCGTTACAAAGACTCACAGACTTTCTCTCCATTCCACCATTCCATATCTCACTCCTGTCGCTCAGATCTCCCTTGAGTAAGGAGATCAGGGCTACGATAATGGTAGTAGGCTTCACCGGCATTTAACTCCCTGGTGCCGGGTGGGGAATATTACTGGCATGAGACATGGCCAGCCCCATGACCTGGGTCACAGTCTGAACTGCTGTTAGTTCCAAAGCTGGTGTGCAGGGGATCACTCTTTAACCCCTTGTATGAAGCTAGGCTGGAGCGAGATCATCAAATTGCTTGAATAAGTCTTGGCGAAGGTACTGCGGCGCACGTGAAAACGGGCGTGCAGCAGCTGCGGTAAGTGCGCAGTGGATGGTAATAATCCTTAGCCGGCGGATCCAGAGATGGTGGTGTCATTTACCTAGCTGACAATGAAAAACCGTCTGGTACACCTGTAAAGGAGCTGTAGTCGGGAGGCTGAAATGGTAGAATCACGAAACTCTTTTGATGGCCTTGTCTCTGAGGGCATTGAGAGCGTAGTACGATGGCACTGGTCCGCTGTGGGCGTAAGCCTGCGGAGTCAACAAGCAGCCAAGGACATTGGGGATAACTTTTCCGTAATTAGAAGAACGGCACCTTCGGGTGAAGTCCCACGTCTGCAGTTCAGAGGCCATATGGTGATCGGGGGGTGGAACGGAGCAACTCTTGGCTTGACCTTGAGCTCTGAAACCGTGGAATGCGACCTCTGCATGCAAGTCGATTGCCAAAGAGTACGTGATGAGGGCGCGTGTGGTAACATACGTGATAAGATACTCGATCCAGCCTCATAAGAGATTGTCCTTCTTCCCCGTGAGGGGTGGCGTATAACGGCGAAGGTATGTACACCCGGGAACGTTGTAATACGTGTCCCGTACTCAGCCGGATCTACGTTCTGACTGAAGCACTCACCTCGAGTGTGGAACCACTGCAGGACATAGCAGTGGAGGCAACAGCCCTGTCAGAGATGAGGAGATCGACGTATGGAGCTTGCAAGACCTTCAGGGATACTTTATAAGTCCTGAATTCTGGGAGAACCTGCTAGGAGTTGCGTCTGATGCATATCCCCACGAGTTCGGCAAGCAGCAAGTGTAGCGTATGTCTGTCTGTATCCGGGTAGTTGACCTGAATGGAGGAGTTCCATAAGGCCTACCCCCTCATCCTTAACCTGCTCTCATCAGTCCATGCGCTTCGGGTGAAAAGCACAGATATGTGTAAAAGGATCCCCCTATCATCACAGACGGGAACTCCTAAGGCCCCACCGTAATAAAAAGGCAGTGGAAACATCACTATCCTCAATGCAGGCAACCGTAATGGGCAAATCTGATGTAGAAGGTGCTTTGGACGTGAGAGAATAAGGTGATAGAAAAGCCCAACTTTGGCAAGTGTTAGGTGTAGTTTAGAGGTACTTTGTTCCTTGAATCTAGTCTCCATCAGCTAAGCGTAGGGCTGCCCTGCCCGCACTAAGGCATGTGGGAGTTAATACAGCGTGAATATGTACCACGCAGCTAGATCGGAGGGGACATTCGGGTCAAACATGAGAGCACGGTATGCAGCCTCAGCATAGAAAGCAGTGGGGAGGAGGGTCGCACCGTAGCAGCTGGTCCCTGTGAAGGCCTCTGGACCCAATGGGACTCCGTGCTGAGTCCGTTCGCGGGAGGCAATGACGCAAGTGATACCACTATGTGGTACCGGTCAACGGATGCTAACATGCTGGATCACACCCCCCTTGAAATATAGGGGCTGCGGAAGGGCATGACCTAAAATGCGATAACCAACCTTTGAGAGCCTAAGTGTACCAACTCCCGGATAATCCTCTACCTCGAGACTGTGAGGCAGTGTAGTGAAGGGTCTGACAATAGTGAAGTGTGTGGCGAAAACAATTGACAGTAAACCAGAAGGACGACATACCCAGACCCAAACCTAAAAAGGTGCCAAAAGCCCTGTTTCCCGCGAAACTTACTCTTCACCTGACTAGAAGGGCAAGTTAGGAGTGCCGGCGAACTTGTTCGTCGAGCCAGGATCCTGGAGGGGGGATGCTAATGGGGGACTAAGTCCAAATGGAGCTGTGCATGCGGTTGACACTCAAAGCACATGAATCAACGATAGGGCCTGGAGCAGACCACTGACCAAGCCGTTTTATAAACGAAAACACCAAATAACTACCTAAAGGGCCTTGCAAGCATTTCAAACGTATCATTCAGACTTCCCTTGCGTCCAGACACCGCACCTTTTTGACTCGAAAACCGTTCCCATTTCTGACTTCCGTTCTGTCAATCAAGAATTCAGCAGTAGTGAAAGCAGACCAATGAAGACAAGTCAGGATGCATCAGCAAATCCCTGGTTTCCAAGGGTATTGCTTGCTCAGTTAAGAGCCGTTGATAATGTGCACAGAGACTCGGAGTCGATGACTTGAAAGGAGTGTATGATCGGTAATTGCCGTTTTCGTCCTCTCCACTTACGCGTCCATCCATCATCATGGTATGTACGTTCCCAACCTAACGTACCAAATCCCAGCTAACGATAAATAACCTTCCAGGCCAGACGATATGACAGTGCGTAAAAACTTTCTCGTCCTAGATCGCACACCGCCGACACGATCGTATCTAAACAGGCAGAACGACCATATTCTCGCCCGAGGGTACGTCATCATCCACGATCGCACCACCTTCGAGCTCACCTCCATCCCCATAGGCCGACTATACCAGAGTACGTCCATCTCTCTCACCCCCCGTCACGCGGGACGAACACATCCCCCCCACAGTCGAATATGCCATGGAAGCCATCTCGCACGCAGGCACCGTCCTCGGCGTACTCGCCAAAGACGGCGTAGTCCTCGCCGCAGAAAAACGCGTCACAGGTAAACTCCTCGACCTCTCCATCGCCAAGGAAAGTGGCGGATACGGCGGCAGCGGCGAAAAAATGTTTTTACTCAACTCGTACGTCCCTTTTTGCGTCCCAGCCTCCTCCCCCTTCCTACCGATCCCCGCTATCCCGTACTAGAAACGTGATCGGCGGCGTCGCAGGAATCACGTCCGACGCCAATTCGCTCGTCAACTATGCCCGCACTGTGGCGCAGCAACACTTGTTGCAGTACAATGAAGACATCCCCGTCGAGTTGCTCGCACAGCGGCTCTGTGACATGAAACAAGGGTACACGCAATTCGGAGGTACGTCAACGCTTGCCACTCTCTTGTTCGCCTCACGCAATGCTCTCTACAGGTCTCCGGCCCTTTGGCGTCTCCCTCCTCTACGCGGGATACGACCCACACTACCGCTTCCAGCTCTACCATTCGGACCCTTCGGGCAACTATTCTGGATGGAAAGCGACCTGCATCGGTGCCAACAACGGCACCGCGCAGAGCCTGCTCAAACAAGAGTACAAGGACGACATGGGCGTCGACGAGGCGATCGTGCTCGTGCTCAAGGTGATGAGCAGGACCATGGACAGCACCACCTTGGGGAGTGAGAAACGTCGGTCTCTTGTCCTTGTTCTCTTGATCGTGACGCTCATCTCTATCAGTGGAGTTTGCCGTGTTGACGTACGACGAGGCGACTCAGCAGCCCAAAGCAAAGATCTACAGGCCGTCCGAGATCGACGCCCTCCTCAAGGTGCACGATCTGGCGAAAAAGGACCAAGACGTGGATATGAAGTCATAGTTTCTCTCTCGTTTGTTGTAAAAATGCAATTCTCCATCGTATATTTGCTGAGTGGTGAGACGATAACGACGACACGTTTACATACATCCAGAAGGGAGAGCATAGCACGAGAATCATTCGAATCGACGACTAATGGCAAGCCATGCCCTTGCCGTCGGGCTCCACGAATCCGCTAAACAAGTAATGACCGATGGCAGCGCCGGCAACGACCGCAAAGATAAGGTATGCCTGTAAGCATCCGCGCGTGAGCGACGACGACGACGAGACAAAAAAAAGACGCACGTTGTAAGTCATGAACACCAACATGAGGAAGCACGACAGAAAGACCGAAACGCCGTACAACCCAGCGCGCAACGTCCGATAGTGCAGCGGAATCGCCGCTCGCCTTTGTTGCCATCAACACGCGCGCAAGTTCGCAAGACAGGGAGATGGTACTCACCTCCCTCTCCTGACCCCATTCAACAACCCCGTCAGCTCCGCACGCTCCCCGCTGGGCGTACTACGTCCGCTCTGAGGCGCGGGGGGACTAGCAGCCCGTTTACCCTTGCTGAGGTGTTCCTGAATCCTCGCGTCGACGGTGCGCTGGAAGAGCCGGAAGTATTCGTACAGGCCGCTGAGCAGGAAGATGGCCAAAACGGAGAGAACAAAGTGGGTGTTGGAGCGGACGTGCCAGGAGCGAAAGACGATGCAGGTGTCGATGACCTGGGTGTTCCAGAGCATGTTCATGGAGCACATGGGGCCCATGTCATGCCCGCCGTGTCCGCCGTGGTCCATGTTTGAGTGGTTGTTGTGTTGTTGGTGGTAGTCAGAAGGAGAAGAAGATAAGGGCTACGATAAGAACAACTCCCGTACGACAGTCTCCACCTGCTCCTCCGTCGACGTCTCCACCGACACCGTCACCACCCCCGACTCACCCTCCGGACTCTCCAACGTCTCCAACTGACTGTCCAACATCCCAGCACTCATGAAATGTCCCTCCCGACTCTCCATCCGCGCCATCAACACCTCTCGCTCGCCTTTCAAGTACACGAAACACGTATCCAGCGCAGAACCCCCCTCCGGGGCCGACTCTCCCCGCAGCACCGCGCGATACGTCCTCTTCAACGCCGAACACGCCATCACCACTCCCAACCGCCTCTCTTCCCGCCCCCCCATCCCAGCCCGCACCTGCATCCCTACACACTCCACCGCCCACCCCCTGATCCGCTCGAGCCACGTCCACCGATCGACGTCCTCCAACGGTTCCCCCCGCGACATCTTGGCTATGTTAGAAGCCGGGTGCAACCCATCCCCGTCATTAAACGGGAAACGCAGGGTCTCTGCGAGGGCTTTGCCTAGCGTGGACTTGCCCGTTCCCGATACGCCCTGCCCGTCAGCGAGTGGGTGGTGTCAGCGTTCGTGCACACGGCGAGAGCACAGGAAATCAGGACGATGAGGGGACCGGTACGTTCACTAACCCCGCCGCCGCCGACGGCGTCCCCACGTACCCGGGCCACTCTCTGGGCACCGCACACTCGTTGCAAGGATGGCACATACGAGTTCCCCGAGCGCCGAAGCATAGCCGACCAGGGGGGCTACTCACCATCACTACGATCAATCTCGCCCTGTTCTCGTCTTCATCCCCATCCCCCAATCGATATTGTGATGGCAGATCAAGTAAAGGACCAGGTGCGGATCTAGACATAGCGTCAGAGATAGAGACAGAGACTAGAGGTGGGTGGTACAGACGAAGGATGCTCCATGATAAATGATGATATCGAAGATGGTTGATACTCGAAATTGGACAAGGATTAGGGAAACCCACGGAATCGATCACCTGGACCTGCAACTCACGCATGCACCCACGTACATTTCGGCCGAGACCCTAAAAAGTCACCCACGCCCGCACTCGTGACGGGGTTGCACGCGACGTACGGCCCGGGTCGACTTTGGGTGTTAGGACGCCACTGCCAACGTTGGACAGCGGCGCCGGGGATATGTGCACATCAGATCAGCACGAAAGTCTTCGTCGGAACCACTGATCCTGCCTTGTTGACATATACACCAACAGTCTCCGAGAAGCCGTAAAGATCGTATCAGCGAAAATACTTTGATCTTGGACCTTTACAAATCTATATATCCATTCGGTGCTTTTCCTCTGCGGCGTACAAGACGAAAACGAAATGATGAAAAATCATGACCACAATAGAATAGAAAGATGCCAGAAAAACGAAACGGAGAATATGAAACAGCAGAAAAAGAAAACCTCTTCGAATAGAGAGGGATGCATAAAAACAGGACAAAAAAGAAAGAAACCATTATGGGACATTATCAGATGCCTCGTCCAACCTGGGGGAGTATGTGGAAAGAGAGAGAAGATTAAACCAGGATGCGCGACGGGGTCGCGTACAAATGTGTGTGCTATAGGTAAACATGCAAAACGGATATAACTGAGTCGGATGAGCAGGAGGGTGGTATTACGTTGTAAGCGATACATCGACGTCGATTAAAAGAACAAGAGATGACGGGATCCAGCCAGCTTGCGGGCAAGAAAAACAAACGAAAACAAAAAAAAGGGGGAAATGGATAAATCAAGCGCTACAACATCGAGTCCTTTATCGAACATATGTACCTTGAGGCGGTGACCGTGCCTGTGGAGGGGTGGAAAAGTCGATAGCGTTGTACGCAGGCGGCGGGGCTTCGTACAGTGATTCGTCCGGCCGCGATACCGGATCCTCCTCTTCTTCCTCGTCAAGTGCGCGCCTGCGGTGTGCACGAGTAATGCTCCGCATCCAGTTGATAACCTCGTCGGGGTCTTTTTCCGGTCGAGGTCGTCGTGGCCGTGTAACACCATCACTCTGCGACGGTCCCGGTTGTGGTGTGGACGGTCGAGCGGTCGTGACTGGTGGGGTCCTCGAAGTGACCACCAACGACTGCGAATGTCCGTGTTGTTGCTCCGATGTAGATCGCTCGATCGTGGGTGGCGTTGGTGGTAGAGACCGCTGAGGTGGTTGCGAGAGCCGCCTACCCTCCACGTGCCCAGCTTGCGTTTGCGCTTGCGGAGAATGGACGGGCGACTCTCGAAGCGGAGGCGTGGGCAGCTGCCGTACGTTCCACACCGAGGATATGCGTGTAAGCAGGCTCTGATTTGTGGGATCGTCTGGATCATCCACTAATGAAAGCGGAGTTGGCGTGCTGTGGCTGAGCCTCGGTGATGATCGAGAGCGGTGCAACCAGGGCTGAAAAGAAGGCGGAGGTTGATAAGATGAAGGAGGAGAAGGTAATTCTCGGCGAGGCGCTGCACTAGGAAACGCGGAAAGCGGTATACATTCCGAAGATGGCATTGGGGAAAGCGTGCCTGAAGAAGACGCTGATGGTGAACCGCCCTGACGAGCGTTGCTACCGCTGCGAAGAGTGGTTCTATCCGCGTCATCAAACGGTGATGGTGGGCCATAAAAACCCGTAGAGGGAGCAGAAGAAGGAGTGGTAGGGGAATATGCTGATTCGGATGAAAAACTAGTTGCCGTACTTGGCCGCGGAGGGAGATCGAATGCGTCAATCGACTGCGGACGCAGAGAAGGGTAAAGAGGTTCCCCGTAGACGATTTTGCGCCATTGGCGCATGGAAGTGGATACCTGTGGCGGCTCGGAGGTGCCAAGGATGTCGGCGTCCTCGCAACGGTTGACAGTACCCTTGTCAAAAGCTGGTGTTTTGAGCGACGGGTACATCGGTTCGCCATACATGATTTTCCTCCATTGCCGAGTGGAGGCCTGGGTACCAGAGGTGGACTTGATGGAGACGGGCATGTCGGTCGAGGGGGCGTCGATGGAGGTTGGGTTACGGGAGAGGGTCATCCAGCTGTCTGGCTCAGTGACGAGCAAGAGTGCGGTGACGAAAAGGTGGTCGAGGAGGAAGAGAGATATACCCGCATGATCGAGCTGAGGCACAGAACGGTGGAGACTGCCCAAGGTCTCGAACACCTTTAATCTGGGTGCTGTGTCGCTGTCACTAAAGGACTCCAAGGTGGCTACGGCACCTTTACAAGTAACCGTGGTGCACTAATGACAACGATGGGCAAAGGTGCGTGGGCACGGAACCGAATAAGAAACACATACCACGTATGTATTTCCCTCTCGTTTCCATTTGAGAGCATGTGGGTGGTATGGTATGTGAAACTTGCGAGAATAGCTAGTATCCATACGGCAAGCGGGAACTGAATGAGGAACTGTGCACGAGTACGCAGATTAGTTGGATGCGCACCTCCCTAAGCCGCTGTATCTGAGCAGAGTCGTCGAGTCCCTCCATCGAAGGCCGTCCATCTGTATCGTGGCAGCCTGTGCCTGATCCCTGCTCTTTCCCTTGAGAGGAAGTTCCTTGGGCCAGCGTATGTCTGCGATTTTGGCGGAGCTGTCCCAAGGATCTGAGCGCCAAACGGTAGTCGACGAGCCGACGGTTTCTACAGCATAGAACGGCTTGTCTGAGTCTGAGTCGGTAGCGACGGCGTCGAGGAAGGAGGAGGAGGAGAGTTTGAGGTCGAGGAGGGGAGGCTTTTTGTGGGCGGTAGACATGTCATCTGCGATTTCGAGACGGTGGAGACGTGGGAAGATGGTGGATGGTTTAGAGCGACATGACTGGGAGGAGGAGAGGTCGGGTGCGGGTGCGGGTGCTCTGTTTGGGCCGGGGAGGGGTGAGGGAGTGGATCGGGCGGGGAGAGTCGCTGCACGATCGGGCGGAAGGGGGAGAGCGGCGATGGCGGCTTGTGAGAGCCGCTGTACGGGGGGCGGGACGAATACGGGTGGCTTTTCAGAGTCTGGGGGTGTGGGCGAGACGACGAGCTGTCTCGACATGGTGTGTTGGTAGAAAAGAAGGTGTGTGTTCAGGCTCGCGGGAACGGGGTAAAAGCAGAGCCGTGTGGAGAATGGACCGAGAGCGGACGAACGGTGACGTATGAAGAGCACGCTGTCGTCGTCGTCGTCGTCGTCCTGGAGGAAGAGCGACGATATAACCCTCTCTCACACGGTCATCGGACAGACGGAAATTCCCGTCGACACTACAAAAGTCTTGGACATTGTCTTGTCCCTCTGCATTGACATCTGCCAAACCATCCCGGTGCGCTACTCCACCCGGTCCTTGCGGCCGCGTCTCGTAACACACGTAGCCGTCGCTACGCCATGGCCCATCCGGGCGTGAGCTTGAACCTCGACACAGAAAAAATCGGTCCGGGCCGGAACGCGCCCAAGTCACGTCCGAGGTTTGTCCCTTCCGACAGGGCCACGGTCTGAGTGACTGCACGAGCAGCTTGACCGGGGAGATCTGGCTCGCTGGTTACATGGGCGGATCACGTCGTTGCTAGTAGCATTACTTGGGTAGTCAACGTAGCCAAATATATCCTCCGTATACAAACACAAACGCCACTGATCAACAACGCTCAGTCGTATCTTGTTGACACCCAAGACGAACATGTCCGATGCTGCTGGGTCCGTTTCCGCTTGCTCCATCCTGCCGCTATTACCCACTACATGTCCAATTTAACAGAACACCCTCCAATGGCGCAACAAAAACAGGCCTGAAGTCGCCAGACAGCAAAAGCAGCAACAAAGGAAAAGGAAAGAGTGCCGTCGCTTCCCCTGACGTTTCCATGGAAGAGGACGACGAGGACGATGATGAAGACGACGAAAACGATGATGGAATGGAAGAAGTACGCGCCACCCCGTTTCCTCCCTTTTCGTTCACCATCTTTTAATATTGATGTAAATCTCGCGTTTTAGGACGATGATGAAGGAGAGGAAGAGGAAGAAGATCCAGATATCGACCCTTCCCACATCTTAGGCAGGCGAACGCGGGGTGTCAAAGTCGACTACACCTCCAAGGAGGCTCTCGAAAAAGCCGGTCTCAAACCTGAGGAAGAAGAGGACGAGGACGAGGAAATGAAGTAGATGGTGGCCTCTTCGTCCGACCTCGCGTTTCCTTGAGATGTGACTCCGTAACTTGTGTTTCGGTCGCTGAAAAAAAATACAGACCTGCTTGTTGAATCTTTATCTCATGTCCTCCGTTGACACCAATCTCCTAGCTATGAACCTTGCGTGTGTCTGCTAGGGACGCCTCGAAACGATCTCATTCAATGTATGTCCTCCCTCCTTTTTCTATCAACAAAAAACACCAGTTTTCCCCATCTCCCTTGGCACTGCTGTTGGCAGAATTATTTCAAAGTCGAGTGGCAGAACAGCATGGCAAAACTTGGTAAAATCGTTTAGACGAATTCCTATGTGACTGGCATTGGCAAGAGTGGCCCATCATCAAAACCGCTGGTATGAAACACCTTCCAATGCCAAGAGTAATGATGAGTCCCACTGCACATCTGAGATCTGAGATCTGAGACCTTGTCCAGTACAGCAACCTGCTCGCCGAAGCTGTTGGTCGGTGAGCAACCCTGTGATCAAAGGGGCGTTCAGCGCTTCATCGAGGTGCGAATGGTGCGACAAGTGTCCTGTATTCATGGCAACAATCCAACACAGAAATCGCCGGAATATTCACACCGCTTAGCAACCATCCAAACATCTGGATCAGACACAACCCATCGTATATTCGTACTTTAGATAGACCGACCAACCAATTCGACTGTCACAGCATACATTATGCGACAAAACGTTGGCACCCACATCACAGTTCGTCCATAGCAAAGTGCCCATACGTCCCAAGCGCTCACCAGAACACACACCGTTCATTTCATCAAACCCTAACGGGGAGAAACGAACGAGTGGGTGGCCAGGAGCAGCATCAGAAGTACGAGATCCTGTCATGGAGCGGCCTGCAATGCGAGATAAACGGTAAAAAGGAGTAAGTCGTCCAAAGGTCAATGGGCCGTGTATCCAGGAGACGATGAAGAAAAACCAATAGGACAGCGTAGAGTAGTAAATAGATAAAACCGACTGACGATGATCTTGGGGTACAGAGTCCGTGCATGCAATGGTGGAGAAAAGCATAATGACCTGAAGAGATGACGCAGCATCAAGCTGCGCTTCATGTTTTAATCTTCCGAGCGCCAGGGGTATCTCGGTGCGCTCGAGTCTACGAGAACAGGAATCAAAAAACGCTGACCTCATCCCACGTAAGGACACTCGAGAGATCCATGTCAACATCAAGGTTGATGTCGGGATGCAGGATCGCGTCGAGGGACAGATCCTGAGCGCTCGGAAGCATCTCTAGTAGCTTCTCCATCTCCATTTCTGCATGGACTTGGTCCACCCAGTCGACGGTGTCGATACCACTCTTGCGAATGCCCAGGCCAAGCCCATCGTCCGTGGGAATGGTCTCTATCTTGGTTAGCACCTCCGCGCTGGACGCATCTTCTGACGAAGTGCTAAAGCTTGGCAGAGTGCTAGAGCCAGGCGGCGGCGACGCGAGGATCTCCGCGAACAGACGTTTGATGGCCGCATCACATGCTGCCTCGTCTTCAGGCTTGAATACGTTTCAGCCGAATGAAAAGAATTTACAATCAAACATCTACGAACCTCGATCGGGTTGTCGACCGACACTTTGCTGTGCTGACCGGTCCCATCATCATCTGAGCACCGCCCACCCGCTGCAGGGACACTGTTGAACGGCCGACAGTGTTCACCACCCGTGCTAGGTGGCGAGTGGGGGCGTCGTTGGATAGGGAGAGGTCGAGCAACTCGCTAGGAGAGGCAAGTGGTGTCTCTGTCTCAGTCGCTGCAAGTACGGGACTCGAGAGAATTTCGAAAGAGTCGCCGCATGCAAACAGGAGCGGACTATCGACAAGGGTCGAATTTGAAGAGGTTGGTGAAAGCGGCATAGATACAAAGGATAGGGCAGTGGTGTCGGAAGGTGATGGTGCTGCGGAAGGCTGCGTATTTGATACTGGTTGTGAAGAAGACGTGGGATCAGAGGGGGCAAGTGGGGTAGGACTTGCTGCAGGGATGGAGGGTATGACAGAGGTGACAGAGGGATTACTGTGCGCTGCTAGTGCTCGTACGACGGCCTCGTAACCTCTCTCGAGAGTGCGTATTCGTTCTCGTAGTTCCAGGTTTTCGCGCTCGCGCTGGTCCTGGTCACGCTTGCGTTGCTGGTCCTGTTCGCGATCGAGGGTAACGGTGTTTGGCTCCGACACGACGGGGATGGGCGGGGACGGGCTGATGTGGATTCCCGCACGAAGGCGTCTGTTCTCGTCCTCCAGTTCGGCAACCCTTCGCTCGAGGAGAGTAAATTGTGCCTTGCGGCGGTCGCGCGAGTTTTGTGCTGCTATTCTGTTGCGGTGTGCACGGGCCTCCTTGCGCTCCTCGGGAGTGACGGCGGAGCGGGAGCGTTTGCGAGGAGGCTCGTCGGTGAGAAGTGGAGTGGGATCATCTGTGGAGGAAGCTGGAGATGCGGGACGCTTGAGGGAGGAGGAGGAGGGGAGGGAGAGGGAGGAAGGGTCGACGAAGGCGCACTGTTGTTGGGTCATGGTGGTAAGGAATTAGAAAGGGAAGATAAAGTTCAAAAGGGAGAGTGGCGGAGTGACACGTAGCACTTTATACACTCAATACAAAACATGTACAAATATATACAAATAAAACTGTCTCACGCACAGCCACACCCCCGCCGGAATCAATACAAACCTATGCCGCTCGATCACTTTGCAAAGCCGTGCACCACCACCTCCTCATTAATCACCAAATGTCTCCTGTCCACTGCCCCTCATGTCCCTCCCTCCGCTGCACGAGTTCGAGGTATGTTCCTCAATCGCCGCTTGTCTATCGCTTCATCAACTACGGTCATCTAGGCCAGTGCGTCAGACGAACGGATGAGCAATCACCAACATCTGGCTAGCACCATTACTATGAATCAGGTGTGTATTGTCTTCCTACCGGTCATCTTCCTGCTCACATCTTATATCAAGGAAACCGAAGATGACTCCGAACCTATTCACCTTGTTCCGAGGCTTCCATCATCCCAAGACAATACGTCCCCTTCGTTGCCTTCGACTCGCAGTATCCTACAAGTGTTATACCCCCCCTCTTATCTGGGTACCCCATCTCCGTTTCCTAATCCTCCCTCGTACTCGCCAAGCGATTCGCCTTACATGGTTCGAGAGGAAAACAGAGAGATCAGACGGATATCGACGACAACAAATAACAGACGCCCGTCTCCATCGCACACCCCCATCGATCCTCTTGCCCAGCATCCCTCGCTGACGGGAGTCCCAAGCCCTATCTACACAGCCCCGCAGATGGAACCAAATCTGCCTCTGATGGGCTATGATGTCTCCGAAGATGCTGAGCCACTTCCTGCCTATTCCCGCTTCGATCAACGACGCCCACGCTTTCCTACCGCTTCCGATATCTTGGGGCCGTACCCCCCGTTGTCCGCCATTCGTCAAGCAGCACAGTAAAAATATACATCTATCTATGATTATTTATTCGTTAGATTACCTGTAACAGTACACTATGTAGGCTCATGCAAAGTCATCATGCTTAGTCATCATTCCCTTCGCAATGTACCCACAGCTCCGGGACACGATCCGTTCTCTGTCATGTTGTCCCAACTGTCTCGCTCGAATGTCGCCACTCACGTCCGTCGCATGGCTACCGTCCATGCACCTTCAGTCAAGAACAAAAAGTAAGCATGCAATCACTCTGGGTCTCGGCACATATCTCATTTCATTCCATAGTCCCACAGGTACACAAGCCGTTCCGTTCTTATGTGTACCGTCTTTGATTCCTTTCTAGCCATCGTCATGCTGAATATGGGAGGACCTTCCACCGTACGTGAGCCAGCGATACTCACGTTCTCTACGCACTTTCTTATCGTTTCTCACAAGGTGCCGGAAACCCATGACTTTCTAAAGAACCTGTTCTTGGATGGAGACCTTATACCACTCCCATTCCAACGCCTTCTCGCGCCCCTCATTGCCAAACGACGGACGCCCCAAATCGAGAAGCAATATGCCGAGATAGGTGGAGGGTCGCCCATCCTCCGCTACACCGAATACCAAGGGGCTGGAATGTGTGCATTGCTCGACGAGCTTCACCCAGAGACTGCTCCACACAAACCATACGTGGCATTCCGTTATGCAAACCCACTCACACAGGAAACTGCGCGCCGTCTCAAAGCTGACGGTGTCAAACGAGCCGTAGCGTTCACACAGTATCCCCAGTATAGCTGTAGCACGACTGGCAGCAGCTTAAACGAGCTCTTCAGACGCGGAAGAGCAGGTGAGATGGGTGACATCGAGTGGAGCGTGATCGACCGCTGGAACACACACCCGGGCTTCGTCGAGGTGAGTTCGAGTCGTCGTCGTCGTTTATCCATTCACACCACGACACACATTCCAGGCTGTTGCACAGACCATAGAGGCCGCGCTGCAGAAATTTCAGCCATCTGATCGCTCTGACGTCGTGCTTTTATTCTCGGCTCATTCCTTGCCCATGTCGGTGGTCAACCGTGGAGACCCGTACGTCCTCGAGGTCTCCGCGTCTGTGAATGCCGTCATGGATCGGCTGAGGCACTCGAATCCTTATCGCTTGGTTTGGCAATCCCAAGTTGGTCCCTCTGCGTGGATGGGCATGCAAACCGGCGAGGCTATCAAGGGACTTGCGCGTCTCGGAAATAAACAAGCCATTCTCATCCCCATTGCTTTCACGAGCGACCATATCGAGACGTTGTACGAGCTCGATCTAGAGTACATGAAAGAAGGGAGAGAGGTAAACGGGTCTTGCGTTTCCCGATTTCTGTGACTGACATTCGTGTCTTTAGCTTGGGATAGAGATGCAACGGGCAGAAGCTCTCAATGAGTCACCAGTGTTCATTCGCGCCCTTGCAGACATTGCAACACAGCATCTCCGTGATTACTCTACCGGGAAGGGCGGTCCGACGAGCACACAGATGGGTCTTCGGTGCCCTGGCTGTAAGAATGCGACGTGTGGTCAACAAAAGCATTGGTTTGCGCGTGCGGGACAACCATGATGTATTGGACAAGGTCACTGCCAGTGAACTGAAATTATTACCCCTATCCGTATGATTAGTCAGCTAACCAGGCTTGTATTAAAACATGATCTGAAGCGAATATGCTCCTCGTAAGATGTTCATCACGGCTGTTTTATTCCCGCCGTTTCATCCCCAGGCAAAGTCCTGATTGCAGGAGGGTACCTCGTGCTCGATCAAAAATTCACGGGCTTGGTGATCTCGGCGTCTTCTAGCTTCTACGCTGTCACATCAAGCGGGTCAAGCAGGCCAAACTGTTTGCCGGAGCCGTAATCATTGGTCCTATTCGGGTGGACGTAGCCCAAGTGTCACAAAGGTCCGTCTGCTTCCGTGTGTGTCGAATGGAATTGCCTTTCCCACCGACAGCAAGAACAAATCTGTCTGTTACGCACTGACTCGATATACCTTGATACTCGCCTCTGAGCGTATGTCGGCGGTCGGCTCCGCTCGGTGGTTGCGAGCGTCGTTGCAACACGGGCTCGATATTGCCGCCGTCGGCGACAACGACTCCATTCGCAACAAGCCAAGCCAAGGTCATTGTTCACTTCCTCATATTCGGCTCGACGCTCGGCGCTTGATTGCTAACGCAAGATCTTTCCCATCAGCTCCAAGAACTGAATCTGCCTCAAACGGTCACGTCCTTGGCTAGCCTATCACCCTGTTCTGTCCTCAAGACGTCCGATCAGACAACGTCAACACAAGACTGGGACGGGATCCATCGTCTCCGCCCTGTTACTCCGACTCGGCGTGATCACCCGGGAGGAATTCGCCCGGCCAGACCCGACAGCAGCGCGCGTCAGTTGGCACACAACACAGCCCAATTCGTGCACTATTTCGCGCAGGACAAACTTGAAGTGGGCAGCGGTTTCGACGTGTTCGCCGCCGCGAGGGAGGCGAGGTGAGCACGTGGACACATGGGTGCTTGGCGACAGTGATCGGTCCGCTGACGGACCGTCGATCCTGACAGACCACGTCCGCAACGCTCTCGTTATTGCCCGTCCTCAGTCCCGGTGATCACTGGGACTGCCGGACGATCACGGTTCAACTCCCGCTGCTCGTTGGCGAACGTGTCTGCGGGGAGCAACACACCCTCACTCGTGAGCAAGGTGTTGAAATGGCGTCGAGAAAAGACCGAAGCAGGCACGTGCGCACTATTTGTGGTTAGCCCGAGACTCGAATGAATCTTTCTAGCGAATGCATTGTGGGCGGCCATCGAGGCGTCGAACCAAGCCCTCGCTGTTCTTCTTCGACGCCTCTCTGAGCTGTATGAGCAAGATCGGGAACTATACGGGTCCGAGGTAAGCCGGCATGTTCACCTATCCGCTTGTCCTCCCGGACGTCCGAGTCGGAATCGGTGAAGTGGCTACTGTCTCGGAGCGATCCGTCGTTTAGGCGTTCTGGGATCTCCGACAGACTTGGTGTCAGGTCGGTGCTACAAAGCAGATGGGCCGGCGCGCAGTAAGTCCTGTGCCGGAGAGATCGTCGCTCCTGAATTGCCCCGGCTCAACATTGTCCGCGACAGAACACACTGGCGTTCATGCGCCAGATGGGCAAGGCAGCGGGAGAGGACGTGCCCATCGAGCCCGAGGCGCAAACTGCGCTCTTGGACGCATCGATCGTCCAAAAGGAAAGGAGGATATTTGTGGCGGTGAGCTCATTGCCTTTGTATCGGATCAGAGCAGTGCGTCTAAATTCTTTGCGCGCAGCGGGCGAGTACCATACCGCTTCTGGCTCTCCGTCTTCAAGCATAATATTGGCATATCATGTCTAGTAATGACATGTAAGAAGACAAAACATCTGTTGATCATCGTGGCATAGCAGGAGTTACGCATCAGGGGTATCGCGAGTGTGCAAATGATGTACATAAAACTCCAGCTGAATTACCTACTACACACCCTCAATGTTAATGTTCAACTCCTGCTACAGATCAATCAACAAATGTATTTTGTGTCCTTGCATGCGATTACTAGACATGACGTGCCAATATCATGGCCAAGGCCTGCTCACAATTATGTACACCCGCCACCTGCCCCGCCGGTCTCAATGCTGCTGTGTAGAGTGCTCCTTGAGTGTGCAAGGATACAAATACCACACAAGACCAGTGATCAGCAAGCATTCAAAGATGTATGGACCGGCTGGAGGCCCGAGAATAATCATCCTGTCGATAGTCCGATGCTCCTGAGTTCCTGACCTATCAGCCTGCCCATCACAGTTTGTAGACCACTCCAACGATGCTCGCGATCTCCCTGCCGATCGGGAACAGTTAAATGCTGCTGGAAGAGGTAGGGCCATCCCCACTTCAGTGCACTCGAGGACGTCAATCCGTTGTTGGAGCCCGGATTCCTCGAGGGTAGTACTTGCAGCATCTCCGAGCCGAGAATCCCGAGCTGCTGCCCGTTGTGTCCTGGATTCTACTAGTGCCTCCCTGGTGATAAATACTCTCCGAAACCATGGGTCCAGTGGCACCCTTCATCGCATCCAAAAACGAGTCAGGTTGTGCGGTGGCTAGGTCTGCAGATATTAATTGGAAGATGTCATCCCCTGGGTCAAAGCTCATTGTATATCGCTCTCTTTGGTGTGGTTGTGGTTGCAGTAGTAGTACGTAGTAGTCTTTGTACGAGCTGGCAGCCAGCGTTACTCACAAATATCAGTCATTTTTCTACCATTTTCGATGGCTGAAGGTGTATATGCGCGAGGCCGCTATAGCCAGGGTAACGAGCGATGCTTTCTTATTGGATTGCGGGCATCAAGGTCTCGTCGGGGGTGTATCGAGTATTACCGAGGACATTCTCCTGGAGTAGAGTGCCTCGGGTATGTTCAGCATAAGTAATCTCAGACGATCTCGATTTTACACGTTCTACCGCCAGAGATTCTCATTCGTTTACGCTGTGCAGAACGATGACATACAGCTCACTGTGACCACAATGTTAGACACGAACGAGACGATCAGTCAGAGTCCACGTACGAATTGGAGTGCGGCACCCTTGGTCTTCTTCTCGCCACCAAGCTCGAAGCTAGAATGGCAAGTTAAAAAGGGCTGCACAAAGTAGATATAAGAGTGCAACATACTGCTTGCATCGCTTCAGCGATAGCTGCATTTTGTACTTGCACACATTGCATTCCAGTCTCAACACGACTTTCTTCGTAGTCTTGGCCTTGAGACGACATAGCGCATAAGGAAGTGTAACGATAGACGGTGTCTGATGATCCTACCTTCTTGTGAAAGACGGGCTTTGTTTGACCACCGTAGCCTGATTGTTTACGGTCGTAACGACGCTTTCCCTGGGCGAATAGTGAGTCTTTGCCCTTTTTGTATTGCGTCACTTTATGAGGGCTGGCACGAGTTTAGAAGTGGCGCGAAAGTAAAGGGTACCCAAGCACGTACGTGTGCTTCTTGCACGTCCTGCCATTGCAGTCTTCCGAAAGAAAAGATGAGCTGTCGATAAGTCGAATATGAGCGTGCAAGACTCACATGTTCGTCGTGTCCTACATATTGTGCAGTAAGAAGGATAGATACGGTGTACATGGAAATACCACTCACTTGGGGATGTTGACCATTGTCGTTGGTGTGGGTGTCGGAGTTGGCTGTCTCGAGATGATGTCGATATCCGACCCTACAATTAGAGTTTACACTCCGACATGCAGTTCTTAATTAGGGTTCAACCGCCGACCATGAGGTGTTGTGCATTACATAAGCTTTCCTGATTTCACGACATCTACACTCTCGCTACTCGTGTCGCCCTAACTCTGACGACGTCCCAGCGCCCGTCGCATGCTCGCGTCGCGCACTGTATCTTCCTCAAGCTCCTGCGGTCACCCACACTCATTGTGCTCGCGAGCAAAGTGGATGATGAGGGAAGAAGGCGTGTATGCGTGTGTATGCGCATCGCCAGCAGGACGGACGAAAACGACGGCAGGCGAGTAACGGCGAGGACGAGAAAGGATGAGGGTCGAGAGTGTGTTATGACGCGCGGCGAGCGTTATGTACTCCCGATGGAACGAGAGTGTCTGGCAGTCGCCGCACGCCGTCCTCATTGCGGTGAAGCAGGCGACGACGGGGTGGGGTAAGGCTGATGAGAACGAGTGCAAGGGAGACATGCCATGTGCGTGTGCATCATGAGCGAGAGCGACGCCAGGACGAGGGCGTAGGGAGGGGATCAAGGGAACTCAGAGTCCGACGTGGTATTGCCGTTCCCCGTGCTATGACTTGGAATGAAATACTACAACATCAAAGATGCTCAACAGGTCGACTATACGGTAGTGGGGATATAGGTCATTGCGCAGACGAAACGGTAACAACTGGTTATGCCCGCTTCATCACTTGTGGTAACATTCAATAGCTTCCATTCAATTCTCTAGGAAACGACGCTCTCTCCCAATAGCTCGGTCAACCATCTCGAGGTGTTCAGTCACTCGGTCGCTCTTAGTCGATCCTTACGAAGAAGACTTACTGTACCATCCTGCATTCTCGCCCCACAGCGTCTTGAATTCCTTCATCTTGTCATCCTGCTCCCTAACCTCGAGATAATTGTGCACAATTCTGCAGGAACTGACGAGGGCAGCAAAGACCCAACTAGGCGATAGTGTCAGCATCAATCACAGTTGGGTTCTCATCGAAATACTACTCACGGTCGCTTATAAGGTAGACGACATGCGAAACCGACCAATATCACGTGAGGTGACAGCTTGTGACACACAGCCATTCACCGTGTTTCCTGACTATGCCGAGTTCTGCCGAGAAAAGCTGAG
>JBBPOM010000258.1:0-34139 GCA_038091455.1 Leccinum uliginosum
TTACGTAGCTACTTGTCTTCTGCGATTTTTCAAATGTATCAACCATCTCAATCAATCAATGCTTTGCTATGACTCCGAGTCCGAGTCAGCTACATTCCCGTAGTTCCCGCTTGAAATTCCTGGTACGACTTATGATACAAACTAGTTACCAACTTGGAGGTGCGTCAGCAGGTCCGAATCTCAGCACAATTTTAAGTTTAGACTCATCAAGATGTATGCTACAGACTTGTCTGTGTCAATAATAGGAATGACCTCAATCGGCTGGCTCGCAGGCCCACGGCTGTCTCTATGAACTACACTCTTAGAAGTACCAGCTAAATCAGAGTCCTGGTTTGGAATTTCAGAGGGGTTCAACCAACTCGTCGACCATTCCAAAGCATCATCTTCTCCCGCTTTTCAACCCCAAAGCCAGACGGTCCGAGACGTCTTGCCTTGAATTATTGTCCTGCTCTCACCCTCGTTCTCGTTCTAGACCGCATCGGTTCCGTCATCACCGACCACAAATGCAATTCCATGTACGCCCTTTCCGCCAAAAATGTCATCCCACTCTATAATCTCGCCTCGGAATTATAGAGCAGTTCAACACGTTCATACGCTCGCTAACCTGTACAAATCTGCTTGAGAAAGTCCCTGCCTCTCCGGCAATAAACCCTTCCAACTTCAGATCACCGCATTGCACGTCATGGACCCCGCGGCCCCCGCCGACCCTCCAGTTGGCGTGCAACTCGTGGCCATCACCATTAACTGTGACGGCGTTCATTTCTATCTCTCTCCTGCTTCCCCCATCTTTTCGTACGCTCCAACTACTATTCAGCCCGGTGCTCCACGTCCTCTCCAACTCGTACACGTACGCCTCCCTCCCTTGAACCTCTTCCATCCCTTGAACTCGCACGTCCATCAAACTGTGGTCCATCCACCTCTTACAATGCTGCTCGTGTGGCCCCACCACCCTCTCCCTCTCGCCCGTTCATCGTTTTGGGTCTGGAAAACTCTTGCTATCAGGACGGTCTTACCAACGCGGCCCAGCCAGGCGATACTGATGGGACTGAGCGTGCCACGATCATCGTTGCCGCCGTCCGCTGTTCCATCGCTCGCCGTCTCCTCTCAGTTGGGATTGCAGTTCTCGGAGCCTCCTCCACAATTCATGATTCTTACCAATGGTGGAACGTTTGAAGGGCGATAGAAGCCGTCATCGAGGAGGCACGGTTCGAGGGTGCGGTTCAGCCAATCAACGAGTTCAGAGACAGGTAAGGACTCGACTATCGACCTTGGGGGACACGCTGACCGTTGAGGCTTACAGCTTTGGAAGAGACCAAACATGTGCTATGCTTCTCGGACTTGCTTGTGGAAACACTTACATGGACACCAACGATCATTCGATGCCTGGCGCATTGTAGCGTAAGCCCTGATGTCATAAACATTGCGAAGCAAGCATTCTACGACTTTGGCGAACGTCCGATCTGGACGGAGAGTGACATATGGCACAAGTAGGCCCAACTTCAGGCTCTTCTCAACGAGAACAATCGAGGTCGAGGCCTATGATATCATTTGTGCTCCTCCTGTTTAGTGACTATCGATTAGGAGAACTGATAACCCGGTGAGCGTTCCTCTGTGACCGGCGTGTGCACGGCTTGACATCTACAAGATGCGACGGCGAGACTCAGAAACTGGTGACTGGGGTGACCTATGAGGAACTGATCACCACCCAGAATGGAACAAATGGCGTGCATTAGTCAACGTTGTGATCGATCAGCATATCAGCGTACGATTGCCCGTTCGTGCACCCATGGAACCGTGTTTCGTGATCAGGTGCCGCACCAGCGAAGTTTCACAGCAACGATGCGGCTCTATTTGCAGTACCGATGACGTTATGTTACACAAGGCATGTGAATTTTCTTGAGGTCGGGCCCATACTGATTGCTCTGATACAGGCCCAAGAAAACGTCTGCAAGGCGGTCGACTCACGAAACCCTGCCAAACGACATAATTGGTTAGGAGAGTCGTTGATAATCAGCATCCTCCGCACAACCGTCACATTCTCATTTGACTGTTTATCAGGTTGTGCACAAAAGGGACACGCATAGTGGAATTCGAAAAGATCCGTGAAGTATGCAATGAATACCGAGGATCGAGCTTCACAAAAACCTGAGGTCTGTGAGCGCCCATGTACAGCTTGCACCACGACAACCCATCCACCCTCAGGCGCCATTGAGCTCCCTCTGAGTTGTGCACAAGGAGTCGACCCCGATAATGTCGGTATTGGCTGGCTGGGTGCCCATCTAACGACGACCGTGCGGTTTCTTTCGAGAAACGTGCCGATTGTTATCAACTCGTTCCCCGTTCTTTTCTTGACTCGTTCGAACAAAGGCCTCCGGTACCCAAACACTCGCAGGGGACCTGGACAAGATTCCGAACCATGCTTGACATACACTCGCATTTTCTAACCAGGATGAGATGTTCCACTCGATGCTGGATGACTGGCTGATTGGTAGAGGGCCGGTTGATGAGCTATTATTGGCTGTGCGAGCGTTTTACTTCCCTCAACTACTAAATGCTGACGGGCGCGAAGTTGCGGCCCAAATACCTTGAGGTCCACCCTCGGCGAGAGCCTGTCACGCTTGCGAAATATCAACTTCTGTGGACAGTTTTACGTCAAAGATGACCAACCAACTATGTGCTGCTGAATTTCTTGTTGTCTTGGCGGAATCTACTGCGTATGTGCATCAAGACCTTCTATGGGATCCTACTGATCCAAATTATCTTTAGCATCGACTTGGACTTGAGCACGAGGAGCAAGTATTTTACCCATCGCATTCCTCGCTGACCTTGAAGAAAAGCTTGACGTGGCTCAGGTGCAACTTGAGGTGTACAATGTACTACTCCCTCACGCAAGCAACCCTAGTGAGGAAGGTCATAGAATCCGCCGATCAAACAAGAGTTCGTTCAGAGGTGCGCCCCCTCAATTTGCCGTCCGCTCCCGTCCGACCGCAGCCCATTAAGCTCTATCAATTGTATACGGAACCTTTTGATCTATCTGTCATGAAACTCCTTATTCTCCATGTTTCGGAACACCGGGACGAACCTTGTTCGACCCGGAGGACCGGATATTCGAAGACGGTAAGGAGAACCCTTTTCGACAAATTTGCTGATTTAACGCCCCCCTCAGCTCTGGAAAAGAATGCAGATGCGCAAACGCACGCAGACCACGTCATAGCCAGCGTTATCCCATTGGGAAAGCGATTCTATCCCTCTGAAAGTGCATTCCCGCTCCGTGAGTCTGAGTTCCTGCAATTATTCCACAATGGACATTTGTTATTTAGGCTATATAGCGACGTTGCTCGTTTCTTTCTCGTTGCGAAACAAGGCACACTTTCCGAAAGGTTGGACACCTTGAATTTTGGTCCGATGTGGTATGCCACATGTAGAGATATGGGACGTTTTGCATGACATGTACGGGTCACATGTGAGCGTCTAGGCAACGTTTACGCATGGTAGGTCGCTGTAGAAACTGTACGATGCCAGGTTACACCCTTCAACAACCAGGCCAGCGTTCAGGCAATATCCGCAGACATCGCCATCCTGCTCAGTGATTGGTTAGAAGAGGCCAAACGACCGCAATCGTCAACTGCGCACGCTGACTCGGAGTTGCTTGCTGGACGTATAGACGTAGCCGCCGGTCAACTTGAATATCTTACCGAGCTGGACTCGAGCAACAACGAGACGAGGGTCATATACGAAGGCATCAACGCCAACTGCGACGAAATTGGTACATAGATATCAATATTGCACTTACATTGGCGATCTGCGTATACTTGATCTCGAAACGCCGGAAATATGAATGCGTTCTTCGAGTATCGAAACCTCAGCCCATGTTAGGAACCGCTCAGCCCACATCCGAATAACGATACGCCTTGTACAAAGCTCTGAAAAAAAAAAAAGAAGAAGAAGAAGGAGGAGCCGGCGATGCACTACAGGTGGATTATGTGAGCAGGGAGTTGATCACCAAATTAGAGCGAAGTGCCAGCGTACCTGCATTTGTCCCCAGACCGCATACCCTGGTATGAGCGAATCGATAATGGAAGTGTCTATGGGCAACGCCCAAGCAACGATGGAATGCGTTTGTGGAACGAGACGACAATCTCCATTTCTGCAGGCATTTGATGTGAACGTATTTGCGCGCGCGCGCGCTTACACTGATCGTGCCTTGCAGCACATCGGATTCAGAGATACGGCATTCCCAAGGAAGGAGCTGACTCGTCGCTATCGTAACAGATCCAGCATTGTTTCTCCTGTTGTGCGGTGTACGCTCATTCCACACTGAGTCGTACACTGTATGTTCTCAAAATTTAAAAACGTCTTCACATTTGCTCGAACCGCTACAGCCTGAGTCGATTGAATTAGGCCGATCCGAGTCCGAGTCAACGATTCTTGGCTGTCGAAGAAGATCCCTTCCATGGAATTGCGACGAATGGTGGGCGAGTTATATATGAAAAGTCAACGCACTGGGGCAGTGAGCACACGAACTTGAAGTTACCGTAACTTATTACATAATGACGGGTAAGTTGTTCCGTCGTGCCGCACTCGTACCGCCCATGTTGACGCGCCAAGTTGACTATAGCTAGCAAAAACGTTTCAAGTCGATTCGATTCGCAGCGTGCACTTCTCGTTGTACCATACTTGTCTCATCTCCATCGCCGTCTGCTCTGGCGGTCCCGATCTCCTTCCCCCATCCTACTTGCCCTTTTGGCCTTTGGCCTCTTAAAACTCGGCTCTATGTGTTCGTTCCATCGACGCGCTCCTTCCGATCGCCTCTAGGGTGTTCCTTGTCGTTCTGGGAACTGCTTGACATGTGCAGTTCACCAGCGAATTTACATCTGGCTCGTCTTGCGCCCCTCCTCCAAGTGAGTCTTCTTTATTCCTTAGTCTCAAATGTTATTTATTACTGATGTTCTGATGCGCCCCGTGTCTTCTTAGGCCGCTTTCTAGCATCCTCGTCACCGTTGGATCATTCCTGAGAGCCCGCCTTGTTTTCGGTAAGTTCGTGGCTCATACCTCCCTTCCACTTCCCCCTCGAATTTGATGCTCGGGGGCTCGTTCTGTTATTTTGCGGGCTCATCTGGTGGTACGGCTGTATTGTGGGCGTCTCTATGCGAGTATTCGCGGATGCTTGAGGAGTACTAATATTCGTTTTTGGCCCGCGGTGTCGAACGCTCATGCTCGCTCGCACATGATCTGCCACGACCTCCTCGTTATGGTATATCGTCGCACTCTCTCCCCCTCAGCCTGCACGCTTGTGTGCACCATTTCGACCTCACCATAGACCTTCGCCCTACAGGACCTGGATTTGGACCTTAATCAAGTGTGTTCTGCCTACCTTTATACTGATCTTTCTGTTGTAGTGGGACGAGCAGCCAAGGTTAGAGGAAGACGTTTGCCTCAGCTATTATGCTCCGGTGCCCGGCCGTGACATATGCGGCTACGTCCTAAGAACGGGGATCAGACCGTCTTCGTATTCCATACAAGTGGGTCTACATCAGGCAGTCCCAAACTCGTCCCTTGTAGCCAACGCTGGTTGAGCACCATTGTGGCAAAGACCAAGTTTATCGGTACTCCTCGCGATCCGCAGCGTCGAGATGTCGCGACTTGGATGTCAGTTTCTGTAGATCATTCGCGCTTGTTGATACTGATCCTCTTCGTGCAGGGGTAGCATGTGCCACATTTCCCAGAACTTCAGTACGCACGAGCTCCACCCCTTTTTTTGCGATGATCCTGACATCCCTTTTCCAAATGTTGCTCGGTGCTCTGCAACACGGAAGCTGTACTATCAACCAACCAAAATAGCCTTTTCTTCCGAAGAATTGGTCGACATGATCCTCCGATGCGATCTTAATCGTTTGCATCAATTTTCTACCTTCCTTGCCTCCCACCTTCGCAATGCCCGTCCGAATCCAAAGCTTCTGGGTCAACTTCGGAGTCTCAGCGAGATTATCTTCAGTGGTTTGCCGCTTCATCGTGAAGAGGAAGAGTTTGCTTACCACAACGGACTCAAGATCAAGGTACGCTGCACAGTTTTGGAATCTAACGGCATTGTTTTGAACGCTCCATAGAATCTCTTTGGCAACACGGAATGCGGCGCTATGTTTCTCTCTATAGGTGGCGATGGTCGGGACGCTACTCTGCTCCGGGCTGTTCCGAGCACGTCCTACGCGTTCATTCCCATAGACGCCACCTCTGGGCATCAGTCGTCTACCCAGTTAATGGAACTGGTAATTCTGGCCGGCTCTGGTGATTGTCCGGATATCTCTCTGAGGGATGCGGATGGCCATGTCCACACTGGTGATCTATTCCGGGAAATGACTACAGGCTCATATTGCACACAGGACCGAGAGAAAAAAGCAGACAAGATCAAGGACTCTGGCCTGACGCCAGAGGAGCTGTTCGCACTGAGCGCAACCAATTTTGCGACGGAGAAGCTTGCCACGATCCAACCGGGACTATGTTTGGAATCTTCGCTGTCGCCCTCCCTGTTATATACGGCGAAGGTCACCAAGCCAACGGTCGGCTGTTGGGACACGTCCTCACGAGTTCAGATAATGTCACCATTCTCGCCTGGACTGGAACTTCGGGAGGTCATCACAGTTATCTCCCCTCCAGTCTCATTGTTTACGACCAAGTTCTGCCTCCGCACGTTCCCCAGGCTATCTAGACTGCTGAGATGGATCGGATGGTCACGGACTTGCAGTCGTCATTTCCCGGCGATCGCTCTCCAATCGTTGCGTTTCTTGGACAACTCCTCGATCTCCCATCAACTATTCCTTGTTTCTGATCGCCTTCAACTCCCTGGACTCGTCTTCCGCCTCACTGATTGGACCGTCTGCGGCATTCGAGTCCGACGAGCGTTCACAACTATTGTGCCACGGCGTCGATTCTCGTCGAGGTACGGATCGAGAGCAAAGACAACCCGCTCGGGATGCAACGTCTCGTTCTCATTCATCCGTGGATCAATCCACTGCTCGATGAGGACTTCACTGGCGACGATCCTCTGTATGATCTAGACGCGCGCGCGTTGAGGCTCGGCTTCGGCAGCCTTTCGGGGCACTGTTGCTAGCCTCGCAGAAGCGCGGGCAGTACAAACGCGTGGCGACGGACAGTTTCATCCAAGTCCAGGTTTGGGCGGAGACGTCGTTGAGCGAGTTGATGGCGAGCATTGGTACGGTCGACGTTCATCAGTCGTGTATTATTGGTTTTGGATTTGAACATGACGCCTTTCGTTAAAATTACATCTCTCTTGGCCTGTGGTCACCCCGCTATTGGAAGTGGTTGTTTTATTTTGTCACTCATGTTTGCCGCTTCGTCTCCTCGACCTGCTCGTTTCGTTCTCTCATCTGGCTGACATCGAAAGTCTTATGCGACGAAAGTGTTTCGCTCTGGGCTGTCACCGGATCCTTGCTTGCACTGGCACTGACATGTATATCGCATCTAGTTGAATCGCTACTTCTTTTCCTTCTGAGAGACTTATCACATTAAATCTCGTGCCCGTCGTCAAGTCTAACGCGCGCATCTGATTCTGATTGGTGACAGAAACCACCTTCCATCTCTGTATTCCTGTGGTGGCGACTAATGCCGTACACTCCAGTCTTCGGGATGTACGGGTGCCTTTATCATAGCGTTCGAGTGCACAGTCGAACGACCTAGTATCGCAGTGCCACATAACCGCGACTGGATGATGACAACTGCCAGGCATGAGGGTAAGCTCCTCGGTCAAAATGGTATATGAGCCAGCCTTCACGACGACCGCCGCCGTTAGCATCTGCTAGTAGTATAATATGATATATCGCCTCAACGATCTGACCTGTAAATTTTCAATTGACCCCTTCCGACCTCCCAGTCCATGACCTCCATTGCATCTCGGCAGACGACGATATTTCCTGCGTATATAAAGATAAGAACAACGATACCAACGTGTGTTCTTCCAGCGGCGCGAAGTGTTCGTTTGGCTAAGGGCGGGCCGCTGTGCAACATCGGCGTGCATCATGGGCAGCTGCAAAACGGACGATCAAGTCACGCAGTAGGGGTTGGACGAGCATGGTGGACTCATCTTATTCGCAAGACTCGACTGACTCAACGGTCTGCGTCTTCAATTCCGACTGGAGTGACGGACACAGCCACGCTTAAGATGACCCACCGTGACGTCCATGGTCACGGTGGAGGCAAGAGATGAAGCTTGATGAAGCGGCGCCTTCCCGAAAACCTTGCACTAGGTGGTTCATTACACCACAGCGTGTCCCTTTAAGGTTTACACACGTTCACCACGTTCACCTGGAGTTCATTCACGTCTATTCACCGTTCACCGAAGTTGTTGGTGACACCAGCCTCCTGGTCACCTCTTGTGGCTTCCACTGGCATCTCATGCCAAGGGCTCAATCTTGCGCGAACCTCGAGCGCATATAAGTAACAAACCACTGTTGCCAACGTCCTTCAAGCGAATAAGCTCCGGAAAGTCTCCAAGTTGGTCGCGCGACTCAAATCAATAAATCACGACATTTTCTTCTTCAAATGAGCGACCCATCGTCATTATCCTCTTCGACAAACAGCGCGGCAGCACACGCCCTCAAACACGACGGGCTCAGACTCTAGACGACGGTGCCGTCTGCCATCCTAAGCCGCAGCGAAGATCATGCTGCGAGGTGAGGCATCTACGTTATTCAATGATGGGTGGCATGCGTGTATGCGTGTGCAATGTGTATATGCGTATGCGGACGCTTGTCGGTTCGTCGCTCTGTTCTGGCGCTTCGAATGCTGAAAATCGCCTGTAGTTCCATTTCACGTTTGGCAAGCAGTCGTTTGGTGGGTAACGGGGCCCAATACATAAGATATCGCGTGCGTTGGTCGACGAATCGTGAGTCTCACTTTCGCTTGCGTTCTCTTCCCGGCTGAAAACAAGCGTGCGTTGGGACGATGCGGGCGGTGCGTGACCAGTCTTCCCGAAGGCAGGACGAGACTCGCACATCCGAACTCGGGGGCATACCACGTCAACAAGGAAAAGAGGTACGTGATGAGCTGCTGCAGGCGTTTCATTGATGTTCACACCCTAATTTACATCTTCCTCCTCTCTGCATGCGCGTGCATGCTCTTGTGATGACATTGCTAGGGCTTTGCCACCTCGTCGGATATGCTCGACCCCAGAACGCGGTCGCTGACACAGATAACGGAAGGCGGTGACGCTTTTAGACGGAGCCTGGTCAAGCAAGCGGTGCTCACAGGACAGAAATTCTATTTGGCGTTAGACGTGTAGTCCGGCAACAGCAATGGACCCCCGAGAATGACATGTCATCATTGCGTATCGCACGCTGAGCGGCGCGTCTTTTGGCTCGAGGATATCGGGCACGGGGAGATGGGGGTCCTGTGTACGTCGAGCAAGTGCCTCAAAGGTTCGAGAGTACATTGTGCGTTTGTCGGCATTCTTGTCATTGGGCTGTCCTTTTTTTCTTCGTCGTCACTGATGCTTTATCCAGGTATTGAGGCGCAACACTGGGGAGCTTGCATACAGGGCCAAACGATCGAATGGGATGACGGACCAACGTGGTGTCTGTAGGAAACACTGCGAACTGTTTCCGAGTAGCTTGGCGGTGACCAATGACATCATCAGCGAGCTGAAGAATGTATTACTACTACCGGCTTCAGCAGGTCAGACAAGCGTCACCACCTCTGCTTCTGTTTCTCTCATGCGGGACGTTCGTAATAGACCGTCTTTTGGTAAAGTTCTCGACGCCGCCATACGACAAGGATGATCCGGTGTATATGCTAGACTTGATCAAAGAGATCGAAGGCGAGGAGATCCGGAACCGTTTGGTCGCCTCGGATACGGGCTCATCCATCGCATGTAGCCGACGTTGAGGAAGGGAGTACTAGTCATACCGCGTGGATTATCGGTACGCGATGATTTTTTCGCGTCGGTCGTAGCCTGCTGACTTGGCTTACATTGCAGCAAAGTTTATGACACTCTATAGCAAGGCCTTTGCACCATCGATGTTCTCATTTCTAAATCTTTGGGCACATGAAAAAAAAAAGGCGACGGCGTGTTTCGAAGCTCGTTTCGCCAAAGCGACGATTTTCTTCGACATTGACAACTCGGGCCCAAACATCGGCTCTTACAAGCGCCACCTGCTCCTCGCCATCCTCGCGGTGCCGTTTCTTAGACTTGCTGGTATCGTATTTTCGTGCTCGTCTTCTTTCGTTTGTCCGACTGCTAACCCGTATTTTTACATATTTTTTATAATTTATAGGCCACAGTGCTCCTGAGCACGAACGTGGGGTTCGGGCTAAATTTGCACAACCCCAGCGACGGACGGACGGAGAGGGAATCGTACACGTTCGACTTCGTTATCATTCTTGACCAGTCTGGCGTTGCGCGTAATGCTTCCAGTTTCCGACGAGGAGAATCCCCGTACCACTCTTCTACTCCGTTCTCCGAAATGACCGATAATGATGGCAACCCCTGTTGGTAAACGACGCCGACACGGATGCATGAAATGCAGCTGCTGAGCATGCTGAGATGCATGGCCGGCCGCGCTGGCCCGCTATCAATACCAATCCAACGGCAAGGCCCCCTGAAAAGCTATCACGAATCTTTTCAGGCTGCGGATTGGCACTGAGGCCCATCTTGAGGCGTTGAAACGTTCAAATTTGATCATGGAGCAAATATGGTCTTTGTAGCTGGCCTTGTCCACGAATGAATGCTCTGTTTCAGACTTTGAAAGCGGCAGATCTGGATCTCAGATCTCAAGATCTCCTGTTCGATATGTGCTGCATGCTGTGTTGATCTCGATTTCGAATCTCGATTATCGATCAGGCTACCCCGAATCTCCCACGCCCGCCCTCTCCCACCAGTCTCCTCGCCCCCAAGTTGCGTGCGCTCACACCCTCCCTCGTCACTCGCCCTTTTTCGCCGTCGTCTTCTTCGACCCTTTCCCTACAAGGCAGCCGTTCGCGCTCAGCTCGTGCCCGCCATGGTCACCTCTCCCAACCCACAGACAAAACCATCCCTGCACAGTCAGTCACCCCTCATCGCAGGGCTCGACTACCCCGCAAAGTGGCCAGATCTAATCGACGTCCTCCCCGCCCCTCTTTTCCAGCCGCTCCCTCTCCCCCGCCGAATACAACATGAACCTCAGCGCCCTCGAAACAACACACTCCATATTCGAACAGACGGATTCGTACACCAAGATCAACATCTTCCTCAATTGCTTCATCCCACCCTCTCTCGACCTCTCTCGACAGTCTTCTACCCACTCCACCCAACCTAAACGTCGTTGTACAGGCGCAGGTTTTGCTCGCTAGAATCTTTTGCGATTCCACGTACCAAGACGCGCACAACGAGGCTTTATCGTCAACAACAGGCTTGTTTCAGCACTTCTTGATTTGGAATCCACCAGAGCACTGCAGGGACGTGCGTACCGCATTCTTCCACTTCATCTACCAATTTGACGCGTCTTTTAGCCCGAGGACGCCACCCCGACTGCGTCAAGACCTCATTTTCGAAATTACAGAGGTGCATGACCCCCCCCCGCGCACGGCCTGATCCGCGCATCACCATCCCGTCTATCAGCTCTATATCAAACTACATCAATTCGCCAAGTCACCCGCAATTGAACACTTTGTTCAAAAAGTCTGGTAACTCGTCAAATCCAACAACTTCCACAACGTCGGCGACGACAGCGTACGTCCCATATCTCCGATTTCGTCGTCCCCCTCTGACACGTTCGTACACAGCTCGTCTCGTCTCGACTGCGATCCGTTCGGGGCATCTCAAATCGCTCTTTTCCTCGCGCGACGTTACCTTCTCCCATCCGATCGAACAGTTTGAAGACGACCCTCTCGAGTTCATCCGCCTCGACCTCGCTGTCCCGTAAGACGGTGGCGTGTGGTGGACGCGAGCACGCGACGACAGGCGGCGGCGGACGTGTTGTAAGCGCTCGTGAACGGTAGCTATCGGACAGAGACAACCGAGATCGTAGGCGTGGATAGTCTGGCAGGGACCCGGAGGAGAATTTAAGGGCCAAGGATTCGGAAAATGTATTCGTTGAGGCCGAGGCGTTAACGATGCAGGTGGGTTTTTGGCGTCCTCGAAACGGCATACTCAATCTTATGCCTCCCAAGTCCGATTAGACGAACACTATACCGAGTTCAACATCTTTCTCGACATCTTTGGTACCACTCGACCCAACTTAAACGCCGTTGCCTTGTGCTCGCTGAAATCATTTCCGATCTCACGAGTCATGATGATTTACCACCTGCCATCGGCGCATGCCCTCGGAAGGTGTATCCCCGACTCTCATGAAGTGGAGGAGCAAAATGGCTTGCTGCCTGAGGCATGAAAATCTAAGAAATGACCATGTGATTCTGTTGTCTCTGCAACGTTACAAAATCCAGTGGCCAGCAAAGTTCAAACCCAAATGGTTTTCGTTTACGTTAGGATTCGGTATGCATCTCGCATATACTGTTTTTTCCTCTTCTGATTCATGGATCGACCTTGCAACTGCTAGCATCGGGAGTACGCCGCTCTGGATCTCGATTGTTTCTATGTTCGCTATTCCTGGGCATGCCAGCGCCCCTTCATGCGTCCCGATTTTTGCCCCTGCCACCAGCGTCTGACTTCGTTTCGACCTACTCGCCGACTCTTTTTTTCGACCAGGCACCCTAAGGAATAATCAAGCCATGACTTGAGAACATAACCCTTTGAAAAGCTTGCACACCTTGTTGGAATAGTTGCGGCACAGTTGTAAAATGCTGTTGTCTATTCCACATCAACTTATCTGCGTAGTATGATAATAACATCATGCATATTTTTCTACCGAGATTCTCATTGTATGTGTAGCATGTGCTCATCGAATTGAACTTGTGGCATGCAGTCGTTGATATATATGTTCATTTGTCTTCGCTGGAGCGAAGTGCGCCGCTACGATTACATATCATTACTAGACTCTCCTGGAATCCACATCTGGTCCCTAGTAGGACGGGACTCCATCGCGCGTACCACCTCGTCGTGTGCGTTGAAGTCTTTCGCCTTTTCATCTTGACTGCTCTTCCTAGCTATGACTCGGACCCACTTGCCGTCTCCGAGTGACACGACGAAATCGAACACGACTTCCAGCATTCATTGTCGCATTCTAGTAACATCCATGGCTCGCCATCGTCGGATCTCCTTCCACGCCACTGCTTACAACCTCCTTCCTGTCAGCAAGAAACGCAATCGAATACACCACACCCGGATGATCGATTTTGATCAGCTTTGCGTCCCTTTTGTCAACCGTGACGCGTGACGCGTGAACGACGAAGCCGAAATCAAGCCTGAGAGCAACATTTTCTAGGTTACGGTCTGTGGTACGTTTGTTTGCTTCAATCCACTTCATTCAACGTCGAACATTGAACATTGTCAGTAGCGACGACTTGCTACCTCCTCTCCCATGCGTCCCAAATCGACTCTTGCAACCTTGAAACACTCCAGACCCTTCCTTGCGACCGTCTCTCGTAGGAAAAACAAGACGGGGCGCTGCTCATCGCCTCCAGCACCTTCCCCCCACCACCCACCCGACGCGTCCGAACACAGTCTCATGTCTTGCTCAACGCGCTTCCGGTTCAGGCGCGCATAGCCCGCGCCAAGCTGTTGCTCGAATGCGTGCTCGCCGCCGACGATGGCCAGGTCGAGGGCTGATACCTCATGAGCTGGGCCTGATGGCTGCTCGTGACGCAGACGCGGACGAGGTATGGGTACATTTCCGATACCGATGCTGGTGAACTGGGCAGAAGTAAATGAGGATCTATTTACGCGCTGGTTTTGACCTTTCCCTCGCCCTTCGCGGCGACTGCCAGGTACTGCTTCAACTCTCATTTTATTCAACGATATGCTCACACTTTCCGTAGATGACGCACAGAACGCAGTGGGTGGTTTCGAATACACGAAATTTGGCCGCAAATTAGGATCCTAATCGTTGGGCGGGCGAATACTCAGGTGAGACCACTACCGAGGCAACCCAATTGGTTCCCCTCTAAACCAGTTGCAGTGCCATCCAACATGGACTTCTCCATGGTTTCCGAGCCCTCCGAGCCCCTCCCACACTGACTCCTTCGCCAACGGATTCGATTCACCTATTTAGTAATCTCAATCGGCAAAATTATATATTCTGCGATCTGGAATCTAAGATCATTTCAGATCGGGTACCCGAGATCTTCAGCTCCGTGCGTAATTCTGCCACAATTTCTCACACAACTCTGCCACCCAGGTATTGTTTCCAAAATAGTTTACT
Organism: Leccinum uliginosum; assembly: GCA_038091455.1. NCBI lineage: Eukaryota > Fungi > Basidiomycota > Agaricomycetes > Boletales > Boletaceae > Leccinum > Leccinum uliginosum. The sequence continues at coordinate 14,307 of JBBPOM010000258.1, forward strand.
TATTTTTTTCCATTTGATTTCACTACGTTCTTGGGATTTCCCGCGCTGTCCAGGCACCCGTATTTATATTCTGAACGTCATGCAGTTCGATCAAACTCCGTTTGCTTACGACCACCTTGCCGTGCGATATGCCTTGCACCATGCCTCCCGCCGGGTATCCTTCGACAACCTTCAAGCTACGCCCAGGGGAGCTACCGGCCGGTCGCCCGACGCCACCAACATCTCCTCCCCAAGCAACATCACATTGTTCTTCATCTGTGGATGAAGGACTGCCCGCAGAATATCGCGCCTATCATGAATCCTTACGGAGGATCCCCTATATTATGGTTTGTCATTCCTTCCCGACAGTGAAATGCGTTCTTACTTTTACATTACTAGGCTTTATCCCCTATCCCAAATCAGTGTCAATTAGATAATATAATGCAGGGGTACAAGCAAGCTCTGGGGGAGAAGTTAATGCTGGCAAAACTCCTCCTCCGTATTCAGCAAACCTGTGAAGAGCACGAAACATGTCTACGTTGCTATCTCAGCCCGGAGGACGTTGAACGGTTGGCATCTGAGAATAATCCATTACAAAGTTCGGATGTTGCAACTCTGGGTACGAAGTACCTCCATGCGGTGTGTAACCAAAGTTTGCGATCGTTTATTGCCGGCGATGATATTGTGAGTCAATATTACACCAACGAGGTCATTATAATATATTGCTTTGCTCACGATCAGGCTAGCGAAAGTTGTGAACCTGTCATATCATCATAGCCTGCTAGTACATGTTATGTTGTGCTATTATCTTTCTTTGGACAGGTGTATATCGTTATGAAGTAGCCAAAAACATGTACTTGTTTTCCCTTTATTTCATCCTTGATCATATCGGTGATGTTCTGTCACCGATTCAGTGATTCGGTGTGATTCAAGGCGTACGGTATTAATACAGCGAAGTGATGAGAAGCCCAAACTGTTCTACAATCCACTCCATATAGCGCATACTCATTTCTGGCTTAGAAACTGTACCATCAATGCAATGGCATGCAGGTATGTTGTATGGGGAAAAATGTAGCTGATCGGATGTCATACTATAATTTGTCCGCCGTTTGGCCCGGGGGACCTTTTTGTAGTATTCCGTCGAGTAGCACAGCTATCTACTTACAGCAATCTTGAAGTCCTGGGTCTTGACTCCCGTTAACGATAATCCACTGTTATCAAATGAGTTCAAGTACTGCCAATGGGCGCCATCCCTTACAACAACTTCGGCAGTCACCGGCACTTTCAAGTTCACATGGTATGTATATTTCTAGTAGTATCTACTTTGAAGCTTTTACCGCTTGAACGAGCACAAACTCCCGAAGCACGGATGAGTGGCTGATCAACTTACATAAAGTTCTACTTATACAATCTCTAACTTGAAGGCGACGGCAGAGGCTGCGACCGGTCCGAAATACACACCCCCCGGGCCAGGCTGTGGTGTTCGGGGGTCCCCGGTCATGTTCTTTTTCGATATTCAATGAACTCGTCGTACTAAACAGCGGTTCTCTCAGCTCTACCGAAAAGTTCGGCCATTTTATCTCTCGTGCTGGGCTGCCGCAGTGTGAAGTGTTTTTGAGCTGTCACTCAGATCTACTAGTACGTGAGTAATGCGACTTCGAGACTGAGACTTGCAACCCGTCTCTAAGTCTTTGTCTTTTCAGCGCAGTACTACTAATATGAACCCGATATTTAGTCAAACGTGTGTCTGCGGTCGCACGTTCACTGATCTCGGGGGCTTCACCAGGCACGAAAAGGGCTGTCGCAAGGGCAAGAAAAGGCTATCCAATGCCCTCAACAAGGCGAAGGAGGCACACCAAGCCAAGAGAACCAGATTGTCCTTGTCAAGATCATGTCCAGCCGCCAACTCGGATAAGGAAGCAACTAGTAGTGTTGACAAGGGCAAGTCAAGGCAAGGCCAGGACGACGCTGAAGACAATGAGCAAGCTACCCAACAGGCATGGTATCACAGATATTTCCATTACTTTCTCTCACACTGTCCCATTCAGGGTGTCTCCTCGTCAAGTCTACACCAGGATCAAGAATCACCCATCAACACTAGCACAGAGCATGATACTTCTGTTGTCCCGGAAGTGCGTGTTCGTCATTTTAAAAACAACCTCCTTAGCGACGTTAAATATTTTAGAATGATACATCGCTCGCGCAACGTCGCCCTCGCAGGGCTCGTCGGTTACCGTTACGTTTTCGGGACACGTTACCCGAGCCGCCTCCACCTCTTCCCCCACCAAAACTAGTCACTTTGACCTCACGAACAGAGCCAGATGCTCGTAACTCCAGCCCTCAGAGTCACCTAGGAACAACCACAATTCCATCCAACCCACCCACTTCATCATCGTCCATATCCCGGCGACCGCTAGTCAAAATGTTCAGGACGCTTATGAATAAATTTGGTTTGCTCCGGGCTTACACCACGCAGACTCTTCCGTCGCATGACCCGGATGACCCATATTCAATCGAGCACGCGCTGAGACCATCTGATCACGGCACTCAAAGTCTTGAAACAAGCAACCCATTCCATCCATATCCCAATGAGAATGCGATGCGGTTAGGTGACTGGTACTGGAATCAAGGAGCACAGAAATCCCGGGAGGATTTCAAGCAACTGCTTAGTATCGTCGGGAACACTACATTTAATGCAATTGACGTGTCTGGAGTTCCGTGGGATTCTATTAACAAGGAGCTTGGCGATCACGATGCTGATGGGAACTCCAACTCGGACATTCCTGAGTGGTTGAGTAGTGACCAAGGGTGGAAGTCTTCTCCGGTGACTATCTCGGTCCCGTTCCACAGCCGCTCCTCCAACCCTGGGCCCAAATCATATACTGTGCAAGATTTCAACTACCGTTCTCTGATCTCCATCTTGGAAGAGAAAATCAAGGATCCCGTCCAGGCTGCCCATTTCCACTATGAGCCATACGAGCTCCTTTGGCATCCACCTCACCGGGACCGGGATGTCAAGGTGCATGGAGAACTATTTACTTCTAGCGCATTCCTCGACATCCACAGAGAGCTGCAGGAATCACCTCCAGAACCAGGCTGTGAACTACCTAGGGTTGTTGCTGCATATATGTTCTGGTCGGATGCTACCCAGCTCTCCACATTCGGCAACCAAAAACTTTGGCCCCTCTATGTGTATTTTGGCAACGAATCAAAATACCGTCGATGTCAGCCGTCGAACAACTCGTGTTCTCATGCCGCATATTTTCAGACTGTAAGTAATCATAATCTCCGGGGGATATCTACATGTCTCACTATGTATCATTGCAGCTCCCCGACGACTTTAAAGATTTTGTGATGAATAATTCGGGAGGTAAAACGTTAAGCGGTGCTCTCATGACCCATTGCCATCGGGAATTTTTCCACGAGCAGTGGCGAATACTTCTGGACGAGGATTTCATCCATGCATATCAACATGGTGTTGTCATCATTTGTTGTGACGGTATAAAACGTCGTTTCTATCCTCGCATCCTCACTTATTCTGCTGACTACCCAGAAAAGTTCGTCTTCAGAGCAGGTAGTCCTGAATCCTGCTAACTTCCATTCATTGATAGGGTTCTCATAGCGTGTATACGTAACCTAGGTACCTGCCCTTGCCCTCGGTGCACAATCAGGTTGGATGAGGTTCATGAGCTGGGCAGTGAAAAAGACTTGCGGGATCGGCAGCTACTTTGCCGATATGATGATGATGATCGTGGCGAGAAAGTACGCGCTGCACGAAACCTTATATATGGGAGTAATTATGCAATCACAACTCCCCAAGTTGAAGCCCTCCTCAAACCGGAATCGCTCGTTCCAACATCGGTGAGTAGTCACCTTGACGAATTTTTTTGGTTTCATTGAAAGCAGTGTTGTACAGAATGCATTTTCTGATAAGTTACGTCTTTTCGGTTTCAATCTATTCGCTATGTTAGTGGTGGACCTCCTCCACGAGTTTGAGTTAGGGGTTTGGAAAGCTGTTTTTACACAGCTTCTCCGCATGCTAGAATGTCTGGAAGAGAGCAAACTACACGAACTGGATCGCAGGTCAGTCTTCTGTCCGTACGCAATGTACCCATTTGACTCCTTGCAGATATCGCCAAATCCCGACGTTCGGACGGGATACCATTCGCCGCTTTTCTCGGAATGCGTCAGAGATGAAGCGTATCGCAGCCCGCGACTTCGAGGATCTCTTACAGGTTGGTCATTTGATTTGCTACTTCTGAGAGACTCATTTCATAGTCATTCGAGTGTGCCCTACCCGTCTTCGAAGACCTATTTCCGGAACCACACAATTCATCGGTATCTCGGCTACTCTCTGTTCTTTGCTGTTGGCATGGATTTTCAAAAATCCGGATGCACACAGATGAATCATTGCAGATCATGGAGGACACCACTGTCGCTCTTGGGAGAGAACTCCGGGCATTTAGTGTCGACACCTGCCCCGCTTTCCAGACTCGCGAACTTAGGCGCGAAGCGGAGGGCCGACAGCGCCGGCAGAAGCAGTCCGCAACATCCTCCAAGACAGTTGTATCGCGTCAGGCAAAAACGTTCAACCTACAAACGTACAAGCTGCATGCCCTCGGGGATTACGTGTCTTCAATCAGGAGATTTGGGACCACCGATTCCTATTCGACACAACCTGTACGGGATTCCACTTCGGTTGACATTTTCTTACTGTTTTTTCACAGGGAGAACGAGAGCATCGTGTCGGGAAAGGGAGGTTCCTTCGGACCAGTCGTAAGGACTTCCTTCGTCAACTCACTCAAATCGAAAGGCGGCAGTCACGCATACGCCGTATTCGTGAGAAGGTGGATGCTACACACCAAACTTTACTGGAGGCTATTCCAAGCGACCCAATGGAACACTATCAAATTGGAAGATCACAAAATCTGCCTATCAACATCCCAATTCTTTCCCGAAATAATTCTGACGACCCAACTATCAGAGTGAGTTGCGTGCGCGTTTTCTGTGACTCGGAGATGTGTTAATGTAGACATAGGACTTTGCACTGAAACTCAAGCTCCACCTATTGCCTCGCATTAGGGCGGTCCATGGCTCAGACTTTGATCCAGACATTACAAACCCATCACAGAGAGCCGGGCTCACCGATGGCTTTGGTACACCGGACGGTCAACCAGATCAGGTGATATTTAAGAACGATCGTATCTACCGGCACCACATACTTCGAATCAATTACACAACCTACGATGTCCGTCGCGCGGATGATATCCTCAATCCGAACACTGATCATCGTGATGTCATGATGCTACACTCCCCAGAGGATGCTAACGATCATCAACGATTTTGTTATGCCAGGGTCATTGGAATTTATCATGCTAATGTTCAGTATATTGGGCCAGGGATGAAGGACTACGCACCACGGCGCATGGACTTCTTGCACGTTCGCTGGTTTGAACGGGTCACACAACGAGACCTACATGATCTCGAGGCTGTGAGGTTTGTCTGCATGGATGATCCCGCAGCGATCGATTTTGTAGACCCGGCGGACGTATTGAGAAGTTGTCATGTCCTACCGGCATTCAGATTCGGAAGATGCCATCAAGGACAGATTGTGACATCACCTATTGGCCGCAATTCAGAAGACTGGAAGTTTTATTATATCAATAGGTACAGCAGATTTCTTCGCATCCTCTGTCCTCCCGTTGACTCAAAGAACATGTTTTAGATTCGTCGATCGGGACATGCTGCTCAGATATTATTGGGGCCTCGGTGTCGGGCATACCTACTCGCATGTTCCCGGGCCAGGCCCTCCAAGTCAGAGCCGGTCATCATTCACCACGAGAGAGAATTCACCTCTCGCGCAATCCTCCTCGTCCTCTGCAATTCCAGTCTCATCCCTGCCCCGGAATTACACAGAAAACGATGATACAGCTATGGACGAAGTCGAAGATTCTGGTGACCCTCATACCCGGGATGACTCCGAGTCTGGCTCGACGGTGGAATGGGAAGATGAAGAGGCGGGCCGTGACTCAGAGGAAGAGGATTCTGAGCCAGAGTCAGACGATGATCATGTTCAAACTATGTATGCGTTGTATGATGCTGGAGTAGACTCGGGATCAGACTGAGACCAATGTATTTTGGTGTTACTTTTCGCTGCCTTAACTTCAAGTTTGGTCCACTAAATTTGCTCATCTTATAGTATTCTTTTCCGCTTGAAGGTAGCTAGTACGTGCTCACAATGGCCTTAAATCTGATTTCGGGCCTCAGGATCGCTAATATCATGGACCTTGGGACTCAAATTTTCACGGATGTCCGGATTTCCATACCTCGTATCCTCGCTATCGTCTGTCTCTCGCATGAAGTTCCGAGGCGCTCATCGCCCTATGCACGTTCCCCTGTCAGATCAGCCATGTAGTACGCGGATTCGTTCGAAGACGTGGTCGCCGCTGACGATAGCCATGTCGAGGGCCGGTACAGCCCATGACTGCTCGCGACGCGGATGAGGGACGGGGGGCATTGTCGCTACCGATTCTGCTGGACTGAACGAGGACATGCACCCATTGGCGTTGTAGAACATAGTGAGGAACACCCCTCGAGGACTGTTACAGAGTGAGAAATAAATACTTATCCGTGATTACATAATTGATCCGTGAAGTTACCGCGCCACACGCTATCCGCTGTCCGCTTTTGGAATGAAACGTTGACTCGGACCTCATTCTCCCTCTCCCTCTCCCCCGAGTCTCCTCCTCTTCTAGAACGACATGTCGACAGCTCTCCTTTTCCCATTCCCGCTGCTCTCGTATCCGACGTCGCAGCTCACTCATTTACCTCATCTACGTGAACATGCACGTTCTGATACAACTTCCCGCCCACACGATCCAAGTCGTCAATTCATCGATGCTACTGCTGAACCACTGATCAGCAAATGGCCCCTCCATCTAGTGAGACAGCTCCCACCGCTCATCTGCGCCCACTCAATACCAATCTCGACAGGCACCACTTGTGCCGCTGCCGCATTGCCGCCGTCGTAGTAGGTCTTGTGGGCAGCCGGTATGTGTTGGTAAATTGTATCGCTGAAAACTCTCATGCGGCGTCAGTAAATCTGTGCCCGCACCTGAAGTGACTAGTACTAGACCACTCAGAGCCTAGGAGAGAAAACAAAGACTCGGAAGAATGTGTTAGTTCCTAGTTTTGGATTCAGACCGACTCTCCGCCGCGTCTCTGTCGATCCACTTCCAACGACTCCCCCAGTCGCAACCCCCACCACCCCCTTCGTTGTTGTCGCTCATTCCTATCATAGCGATGCCAACTTCAGAGTCCCGCCTAGCACGACAGCATCTCGCATCGCACGGCCCAACCCGCCAGTTCGCAATTCACCCTCTGTCAAGTCTAGATCGCTGTCCCCCGGCCCGCGTCGGGTGACGAGAGCTGGGTAGATCCGTTCATCGAATGTCGCAGCATGCCTCGCATTTCATCGCCGACGACCACGCCCGCGCCCGGGCCGTACCTTTAATCGGCATCACCACTCAGTGGGTCGTCGTCTTTTGTGTTTCTTCCTGCTCCTGCTTCAAGCCTCGACAACCCGACGACGTTGTTGCCTGCCTTCTTGACGGCAACGAGCGTGAAGCGAAAGAAGACGTCTAGGACAAAGGAGATTGCCGATCAGTTGAGGTTGTCTTCGGTCATGCGGGCAAGTGTGGTGTGCCGTGGTTCGGAGACGGTTTCGTCGCTTGCCAACGCTGGCTCGAAATGTGTCACCACCGCCACAACGGCTGCCAACACCGGTGTCGCGCCCTTTCGGATTCTGAGCGTGTCACAGACGTCTTCGGGCACTCATTTTACGACGAATTACCATCATCGGAATGGGTCTTCATCAGATGGCATAGATGGGCCCAAGACGAATGCGATGGCGATCACGCCCCCGATGGGCGCGTGTAGCTCTGGTTCTCCTCAGCTTTCAGTCGGCGCTCCGAACGGCGGTGCCTCGCCATCCGAGCACTCGTCTCATCATCCGCTTCCATTAGCTCCAGCATCCACATCTCGCTGTCATGCCTTCCCCATCCTGTAGCTTCTCTAGCCCCACCTCCTCCTCCAATGATCGCCACCGTCTCACCTTTTTCAGCTTCAACCGGTCATCGTTTCCGCAATACATGTTGTACCGACACCAGCACCGGTGGTGCCTGTGCCCGATGCCCACACCCACAGAGATCCACGTGCTCTCCCACCGCTGACACACCTACCGAGCGACATAGATAGCGATCGCACACCTAAGTACGGCCGACTCACCATCCGATACCATACCGCACCTTACCACACGTGCATCTGCTCTTGGCAGGTTCCACCAGCTGTTGCGGGCGAGGGTCGAGTTCGGGGAGAATGGGAGGGCGTTGGAGGCGAAGTGGAGAGGGTGTCTGCAGACTTCTTGTTGCAGGAGATGATGCCATCGGAGCGGGAGATTGTGAGGTGCGTGTTGCAGAGGGTCTGCTGATATGATGAAGGGGATGACAGACATCACCTTGAGTGTCGGAGGAGTCTTTCGGTGCGTGTATCTCTGAGTTGCGTGATTTCTCCAGATACCATTGATTTGTCTACAGTCATCGAAAACATATCTCAAGGAAGCGATGGAGGTGCCACTAGGACAGAACGTTCCCATAAGCGAGACCGTCACGTTCTCAACGTCGACGAACAATACGGCCCGGGCCGAGTCACAGAATACCAGCGATGCGCCCTCCGTAAAGGAGGCACCCAGTTCCATACATTGCCTCCGTCAAGTGGTCAGCGATTCGGCGCAGCCTCCACTACTTACGGCTACCATTACGGGCGTGTTTCGATCAAAATGCAATTCAATAGGCATTTGTAACTGTCCCTTTCTTGGTAGGACCCAGTTCCCAGTGGAGAAAATTGTACCTTCTCCCGCCCACCATGTCTGCCCTTCACATTGTCTTCACAGGACCTTTTCGTTATGATTCTCCACTGGCACCGCGAGCAGGTATGCAAGTCTCTTACACCTTCATGCTTTTCGCCAACTCGTTTTGTTAGAGTAGCCCTGCGTCGCCCGTTGCTGAATCCATTCCAACTCACCCGTCGAGCGAATCAGCTCCGTAACGGATGAGGCCCTTGCAGAAACACAAGGAATGTCACGTCCGTCAAGGTCATTATAATCATTATAATATCATTGTAGATGAAGCGCGCTGCTAAGGACATGAATAGTCTTGTCTTTCGTGTTCAACTACCTGAGTCTAACTCTGGTCGAATTTAAAACCTTCTATAGAGCTTTGTTACTTAGCTTTGTGAGTGCTCAATGCAATGCTTGGGCTAGCCGTTCACGCGTATACTAGTGCACAACGAATCTGGCCGGAATCGCCTCACTGAAAAATTCTACGCAAAAACCGAATGGCCAGAAGCCGAGATAATCGCCCCGCTCGTCAACGACGACCAGATCTTCCTCGTTCTTTATCGCGAGCTTTATTACCGACACGTCTACTCCCGACTGCAGCCCAACGTCGATGATCGGTTCCATTCGTATGAGAATAGCTGCGAGCTGTTCAATTATCTACTCAGTGCGTGACCCGTCGGCGATGGGAGGCGTATCTTGACATTTCGGTCTTCCCTGGGCACTGTTTATTTTATCTTGGCTACGCCGTAGATTCGGATGGGCCCGTCACCCTTTCACTCCCTGCCCAATGGCTGTGGGACATCATCGACGAGTTCATCTACCAATTCCAATCCTTTGCGCTCTTCCGATCTCGTCCTGCGAACAAGACGGACGACGAGCTCGCGATGTTGGGATCTGAAGGGGGCGCGCAAGCCTGGAGTAGTTACAGCGTCCTCAACGTCCTCTATTCTCTCATCCAAAAGAGCCACGTCAATGAATGGCTCAAGGCCCGCGCCGAAGGCAAGTCCGACGAGGAAATCGAGTAAGTTTCGTGGATGGACCAGGAAAAAACGCGACTGACGTGCGCACGTAGCGAAATTGCGGGCGAGTACGGTTCGCGGCCGCTGTACCGCCAGCTGGGGTACTTTTCGCTCATCGGACTGCTCCGCGTCCACGTCCTTTTGGGCGACTTTACGCTCGCGCTCAAGGTCATGGAGCAGGTCGGGCTGGGGCTGAGCATGGGTCAGAAAGCGCCGTTCACGGCTCCGACTGCAGCCCACGTCAGCACTGCATACCACGCTGGCTTGTGCTACTTGATGCTGAGAAGGGTGACTGACGCGGCGAGGGTGTTCACGGGGTGTCTGAACTGGGTTATGCGGGCGAGACAGTATCACACAAGGAGCTATCAATATGATCAGGTGTGTGCAGAGTTTAAAGCTCTCGACGGCGAGTGACATGGTCACAGATCAATAAAACGGCGGACCGCATGTACGCGCTGCTTGCGCTGTGCAACACCCTAGCGCCTACGCGGTTGGACGACAACGTGATGAACATTGTACGGGAGAGGTATGGTGAGCAAATGACACGTATGGGCCGGGGGTGAGCATTGGCTTTGCTCAACTCATGTATCGACGAGCTGAGGCGCGGACAGCGAGGAAGGCCTGAGCACGTTTGAGGAAATCTTTTTGTACGCGTGCCCCAAATTCATCACCGCGAATGGACCGCCCTACGACAATCCCGCGACACTGGCCGCGTTGCTGAACCCAGCGACGCCATCGTCCCCGATCTCACCGTCGTCTGGACCAAGCAACCCGGTGTCTGATCCGACACACCGTCACCTTCGTGCTCTCAGGGCACATTTCTTGTCGTTGACGCCAGTGCCTGTGCTGCGCAGCTTGTTGAAGTTGTACACCTCGCTCGATGCGCGCAAGCTGGCGGGATTTTTAGATGCGGGGGTGGACGAGGAGGAAGTGCTGAGCTGGATGATGGTGATGAAGAATGCGGGGCGGTGCGTCGGGCGGGTTAACATCGTAGCTGGAGCGGACAGGGACGAGGACAAGAATGGTGCGTCGAGCGCGAACGGTGCTGGAGGGAGTCTACTTGACGGGGAATGGATGTCGATTAGTGACTTGAATTTCGTGATTGACGAGGTGAGTGTGCATGATCGTGTGTGTGTGTTGATGCTGGGACTGACGAGAGTCACCAGAACATGATCCACATTGCCGAGTCGACGGTCGGGAGGCGGTACGCAGGGTGGTTCATCAGGAATTCGGAACACGCGGCGCGTGTGCTGGACGGGTGACCCCGTTCATCGTCCTGCGATATCTTGTGGTCCCGGGTATGCATTCCGTACTGCGGACTCGGACGGGTCTAGCAAGAATCCCGATTATCCTGACTAATTTCCCCCGGATGCAATCGCCCTTACTCGTGTAGACCGATTTACACTCATGATTCTATCCCTCAGTAGAACATGACGACGTGCCAGTGGGGCTTTGCCGACTGTCAGGGTGGTCCAAATGGTTGGGGTTTCGATTCCACCTTTGGTTGTCTTTTCCTTTGTACTCTTCCAAAACGACTACTGCATGGAGTTGGTGTATACTCTGTTCCCCCGATTTGAAAGGCAGCGGGTGATTCTTATTCCTTTCTCCTTGCGACATTTCTGATGCTTTTTCATCCTTAGGTTCTTCGTCGCATTTTCCGAGGCGACTCAAGCACAAAAGGAATTCACAGGCACACTAGCTCCCTCGCCTGAGGTGTCATCGAACATTATAATAATATTGCCGAATTGATTTCGACTGTCTCTTGTCCGTTGATCAATTTGAACACCAGGAGCGTAAACATTGTCAACGCTTTGATCCGTCCAATGGGCCACATCAGAAATTGTGCATGAGTAGAGATATCACTCGGCAGGCGTTAATGCTTGATGTTGCCTGGAGGTGTACTAACCTTTGAATGCGTAGCCTTAACAGGTGCTCGACTCCGAAGAGCGAGCATACAACTGTGCCCTGACGGAAAGCGTCCGAGTCGACGCTAACGATGTGATTGGAGTTGTGGCGTATCTTATCCTTGTCGAAGTGTTGAGTGAGTACAACTACAATGTTGCGCAAGGAACAGACTTTTTATCCTCCTGGATAGGGATTGATCTCCTTTCGCGGGAGCGTCCTATGTGGCCTTGAAAGTGTTGGTTCCCTCGTGATCCGGGCGGGTGGACCGTCACGTCTCTACCTGGATATTACTGGTGCTGGTGTGGAGCGTGAGTTGGTTGTTTTGATATATCCTACCCCATTTCCACTTCCGACGTGACTCGTGCGCCTCCGGACTCCAGAAAGGTTTCTCCGAGCGGACGCTGCCTTTAATCATTGTGGCTGGTATTAAATTTGTCACCGCGTGCTCTGGAAAATATTCTCTCTTGACGGCGTAGACCAGACAGTACCTTCAAATATTTGCGCTACGGACGCCCCGCAACTGCACAGCCCTCAGTGACCAACGAAGTTGGTTATTTTGCATGATTCTCCATCGATAGTTCGAAGTGGTATGGCAGGGCCATGCTAGTATACCAGCAATCTGTATTTTGTTAGCATCGAGTACACGTGTTTATACGCTTAGTTGCCAGACGAGAGGCAGACTAGCTTCAAGTTGCACCTCCTACTAGTGGTATTTTATCGTGCGTCACTAGTACTGTGCGTCATGCGTCACATTACATAAGTAGCTGCATAAACCAACTTGAACTCTCTACGCTGTGGCTTTTTCTCTCCGTTTGTATCTTTTCTGGTTCCCGTCTAACTTAGTCCAATTCGACTTACCCAGGCTACCCGCCGCCCTTGATGTGCCTAACGCACAAATCAATACATTCGAAACACACAGCAACCCTCCCGCCGAGGATAGCCACGCGACTCGAGCACGGCGCAAAATTGAACTTGAATATATCCAGACAGGATTGAGCCTCTACTACTATCCGAGTCGGCGAATGTATGGGCACTTGGGTCAACACTGACAGAGGCAACTTGAAGCCGAATCACTGGCATCCGTATGGTTTACCTACCTTTGTGATCAAACAGCCAGCGAAAAAAAAATGCTGCCCTTGGCATCTTAATCCCACCAGCATAACTTGAATGACGGCGATACCAGTAGTAGTTGCTTTGGCAAGGAGCCTCCGAGTCAGACTGCGCACGGCTCTTCAAGTTAGAATCATCATTGCTATACTACTAGTCTACTACTTGATCAGCTACCGCCGCCTCTGCACCTCCGATAGTGGACTTGAGGTGCTTGTTATAGAATAACTATACTATATGGAAAATGGCAAGGTCTAGGTAAAATGGGGGCTACCACTGGCAGGTGGATAGCTGGGATTGGGCTATTTAATATTTTGCAGGTGATTTCCTTCACTTATCTTTGATGTCATCATGACATCTTCAGGAAGTGGAATATAGTATTGGGATGCTTGGTGATAAGGAAGACATATACTAATGTTTGATCAACTTAGTCATGTCTGTGGGTGGTTGTCTGTATCAGACTGTATGGTAGATGTAGCTAATGCATGGTCATGTTTTGATATTTAGTGTTCATGAACCATCAGGGTGGTGTTGGCCGATCATTATATGATAATCAAATATTTTACTTTCTCTGAATGATACAGCATTGTCAACAAATGATCACACATTGGTCATCAGTCATCTTGATCATGGATGCATATCAGTGTAGATTAAGTGCCTTCAGTATGAATATGGATTTTCAATGGTTATAAATGCTTGTAATTTCCATGGCATAATGATGGGTATTTATCAGGACTATCTGGTTGTATCAACTTTTCATTATTGATAATGAAATATTTTCACTGAGAGGGTTGATATGCTTGGTGATAATCTCAGCAGACATCTAAGATTTGATCAAACTTGGTCATGGATGTCTGTATTTCATATTTGGATGATGTATGATCATCATATGATATTGCATGCTCGTGAACCATCAGGGTGATGTTAGTTGATCATCCAATTATGATTGATTGTCTTTCATCATCTGAATGATATATAATTATCAATGAATGATCATTTACTGGCAATCAGCCATCTTAATGATGAATACATATAAGTATAGATAATGTGCTTTCAGTATGGAAATTAATTTTCAATCATTATATATGCTTATTATTTCTATGGCATAATGATGAGTATTGATCAGAACTATCTGGTTATATCGGCTCTTCACCATTCCCCTGATGTAGTGAGACCTTACACTACGGAAGGGCCCTTAGATCGAGAGTGAGGCCGAATACGCATTCTACGAACAGGCCCCCCACAGCAAATGAATACTGAGACCGTGTGTTTCGGAAGGGCCCTTCGACCGAGTGAGACGCCGACCACGTATACTGCGGACAGGCCCACCTCCTCAAACCAGTACCGAAATCGTATGATACGCAAGGGCCTTGGACCGAGTGTGATGGCTACCACTTATCTGACAAGCACACCGTCTCTAAGGAATATCTACATCGTATACCACGTAAGGGCCCTTCGAACTTGTGTGAGGCCGAATACGTATTCTACGGGCAGCCCAATCACCTCAAACTCCATCAAGTAATAGTCTCATCAGGAGGAAAAGAGACGGAGGCTCGGACACCGAATCGGTGATACTTCGAAGGCTCCGTTTCCTCGGTCTCGATAGTCAAGAAAGGAGGAGTGTCAGGCTGTGTCCAGAAGTTCTGGCTGAGGTAGTCTGGATGATCAGGAGGCTACCGAGACTACCACCCAGAGTGATTCCGAGAGTTGAGCAGACCTGCCGATAGGAGCACACAGCTTGTATGATATCAGAGATTCCATCGAGTGAGACGTAGACCTCGCACCTTCCAAAAAGCCACAGTCAGCGGAAGCCCGAAACAAACATGGCCGACAAGCCGAACGCATCTACCGAGCATTCGACTTCCAGTGATACAAACTGTGGTTACTGCACTAGGTGGTGGGAGGAAAACGAGATAGCAGAAGACGGAGTCTCGGGAATCTGAGTCGGTGTGACAATGTTGGCTGAGGCTGTCTGCAGGGTCTTGATAGTTGAGAACGGAAGAGTGTCAGGTGGGTTCCAGAAGTTCTGGCTCAGGGAGTCCGGGATGGTGAGGAGGCTAGTACCAACACTGGCAACACCCAAGAATGATGCCCAGATGCGAGCAAACATTCTTCAATCCAGAGCCATGGAAGACACTGAACTAGCTGGTTGGAAGAAAACGAGATAGCAGAAGACGGAGGCTCCGGAAGCCGAGTCGGTGCGAGAAGGCTGGCAAGGGGTCTGTCTGCAGGGTCTCGATAGTTGAGAACAGAAGAATGTCAAGTGGTTTCCAGAAGTTCTGGCTCAGGTAGTGCGGGATGATGAGGAGGCTAGTAGCAACACTGGCACCACCCAAGAATGATGCCGAGATGCAAGAAAACATTCTTTCCAGAGCCACGGAAGACACTGCACTAGGTGGTGGGAGCAAAACGAGATGGTGGAAGAGGGAGTGTCGGGGAGCCGAGTCGGTGCGAGAAGGCTGGCGAGGGCTATGTCCCCAGGTTCTCTCTAGTTGAGAACGGAAGAGTGTCAGGTAGTCATGGATGAAAAATGGTACCACCCAAGAATGATGCCGAGATCCGACCAGACATCCCAGCAGTAACGTCCGACTTGTATGATAACGGACATTCTATCGATTGAGATTGATGCTGACCCAGTAGACGACGAACCTTCCAATAAGATATTCACATGCTCCTCAGGTTGAAAAAATCACAAAAGGGGAAACCCGGCCGACATGCTGACGCAACCTCAGGGTTAGTCTGGAACATTCAGCCGAAGGTTCCCGAGAGGAGGGGAGATCTCACTGTGGCCGAGGTCTGAAACATGCCATGAGCACTCTAGATGGGCCATTTGTCGGCCATCGGGGCAATTCGGCATAATTCTGTCCATTTAACCACCGAGTTCTGGGAAAATAACAAGCAGTCAATACCACGTCATGGATTCACGACCTAACATTGGGGAAACATCCCTCACAGATATAGTTGCTCGTTATATGGTCTCTAGTTTCAACGCCGCGATCTCATCGGAAGCCGACCCTGGAAACACTGAGATTCCGAAGGAGCTGACGGTCTCAGCTCTCTGCGAGGCAGACAGAATGGTGAGGATTTTATCCGAGGCATACCGAAACCAAGGTGGAGCTGTAGGATTTCCTACCCTTGTCGAGTCTATCTTAACATTTCTTCCAGTTGTGATTGACAATATCGATATTATTCGGCTCGGAGAGAAGGTCAATAACAGTAATAGCAATATCATGAAAGACAAGACACCCGATGACCTTTCAAGAGATCTCCAATCCGCCGAGGAAGCATCGGAAAGAGTGACCGAGCCATGTGTGATCACTGATCGCTCGGGGTATATTCTCTTGTGGTATTTGCCGGGGCTTGTGAGCGATCCGAATCAGGTACACACCCTTGGAATTTGGGAAATGAAGCTGACTTTCAACCAGAGATTTATTTGGAGCCAGCTGTCCATACTGGCTGGCCCCCTCCGCCAGAGTATCATCCCTTCCACGGGCCGAAGCTGGAGAACGTCGGCTGCATTCTTCCGACCGAATTCCGAGCTTCGAGGAGTCATCAACCTATCTCCGGCATGGTTTCAGCAGGGACGAAGCGTAGGTACTTTGCCATACTTTATCAACGCAGCTGACGCAAATTACAACCGAAAGGGCGCACATTTCGAGCCAGAGGTTTCGGCACTTTTGAAAACAGGACGACCAAGCCAAGATTCAAGGCACTGGATTTCGGAAATGACAGACCACGTAGCTCTCCTGACTGCGTGCATGGCAATCATGCATCCAGAGATGTATTCCACAGGTCGGGAAGCAATGTTGAGGCTCGGCCGATGGACATCGGAGGCTGACCATGCCGAGATGGAATCTGTTCTTCATTTGTGGCCCTCGGTCTTCAACGTCGTATCGGTTATGGTCAATCGGATGAGTCCCCTACACACAGATATCAATGGGAGGCCTCAATGGTTTGACCTCCTGGTCACAGTCGGAGACTATGCCGATCTTGACATAGTCATCCCTCCCATCTCTCGGAGGTTCCTTTATGAGCCAGGCACCGCCGTAGCATTTTCGGGGCGTCTTCTTCGGCATGGCGTTCGGCAGACAGAAACTGATAGAGCCGTACTCTCGTTTTATATGCGAGATAATGTCCACGAGTTTGTTGATGTGTCTCGGTGTAACTATATGGAGTACGGCAAGGTCGGCCGATCGAGGATTTAAAGGCACTAGGAGTCATGTAATATACATATTTACGGACATCTACGGCTCTGTAGGCGTAATTGTCTGCAGTACGGCAAGGTCGGCCGATCGACTATTCGAAGGTTGTGTGCTAATAGAATTTGGAGCCATGTAACATACATATTTACAGATATCCGACTGCACCTCACTCTTCCCCGAATGATCCGAACACTGCCGTGAGTTATCCAAACTCTTCTCCGAGTCGACCAAGGTGAGTCCACCTAAGGCGCCGAACTCCTCTCGGAGTCAAGGTCTTTGATTCTCTGCCAAGAGCCCCGCATATCCCCTTCTGTCTCCCTTAACTGCTTCATACTTAAGAAGAGCTCGCCCAAGAGAACATCGCTGAGCTCGCGCAACGGTGTGTTGTGAGCCTCGTCCAACGGCGATAACGTCTCGTCCCACATCCCCTGCATTTTGTGAGATGTCGGCATTATCAGACCATATAATTCACTTACGTTAAAATAGTCGTATGCTCGGTTGAAAGCTGTGCCCGGTCGGTGAAGATCTTCGTTGTTCCGATAGTCTTCTAGGGCGACTGACCACCATGGTTCGTCCATACCGAAAGTCGGCCAGTGGTGTTCGGGATTCCAAGATGGAAGCAGCTTCCGAGCATGATTCAAGGGATCCCGATTGAAACGTTCGGTCCCCAAGATGAACTTTTCCATATCATCCTCACACCCGGCATGGACCATCAAACCGTACCAATACCGAGCGATGGGAGGTGGCACAGTCTGGCGACCAGCATATGCCGCGAGCATCCATCCAGCGACCTCCTAATGATTGAATAAGATCAGCGCGGACCTGTGAATGGTGAACCACCGAAAGACTCGGACTTACTATATCGACTCCCAAATTTTGGAACCAGAAGTCGGGCCATAGATTGACCGCAGAATCCCTCAGGATCCCAACAGCGATGTCGAGACGAAGTAAGTAATAGAACATGATCATATGTAACCAGCTCTGGGTAATGTTTGGGAAATGGAAATAAGAGGGTGGCATGGTGGAGGGGGGAAGGATGTGGAGTGTCTCCATGATTACCTGTTTTTATACTGGTCAATCTGGTCCACCCCGGGGTGATCCGGATGACGTGTCAGGAGTTGTGTAATGATAGCCGTGACGAATACAATAAACATGCTATCATCCACATTGCTCCACAAGTAACTTGATCGGCAAGTGTATTACAATAGACGACAATAGGTGCGCGCAGAAGACGTCATGATCCACAGCGATCCACAATTACTATGATCGGCACGTGTATAGCTACTTCAGACTACAATCGGGCTGCCGATGTCATTACTCGGCGTCCGAGCAGCAGACTTCCTAGCCTTATCCCATTCGGTGCGACATTGGTCCCTCAGTCTTCCATATGTAGCCTTCTGCCTCGCTGCATAGGAGGCCTGCCCTCGGAGACCTTTCCTATTGCTTCTGGAGCCCAGATATTCCCATGTCTGAGCTTTCCAATCAAAGAAATCGGCAGTCCATCGGAACTCAGCCATCAAGAGCTCTTCCTCTTCTTGTCTCCGGTCCATGGTAGCTTTTGCCCGGAGCCAATTGACTCGATAGACTTTCGAGTACTTATTAGTGTTACGTCCTCGGTCCGATATCAATGTCAACCTACATTCCGACATCCAATCATTCGTTTCCGTATCCCTCGGGATATCCATAGTCCAAAACCATGCAAGGGAGGCGTTCCGATGGTCCCGAGCATTCGGTAGCGCTACAACTGAGCTCACCTTGAGATCTTTATCCTTCAGAACCTGGTACCTTTTCATCATCTCTGTACCTGCACAAAGTGCGATCATGGCGGATCGGCAGTTCCGATAGATTTCGGAATGCCGAGTGACAATGGCTTCAACGGCATGAACCTTTCCCCACGCCCGAGTCCTCATTGCTTGGCTTTTCGAGTGCCGAACCTCGGTCCTGAATAATACCGCTTTGTCTGCTAATGCTAACCTGATCTCATGGAGGGCATCATTTGCCTGCCCAGCACGAAGCTTCAGCTCCAACTCTACCAGTCCTTCGGCCCCCAGACTTTTGCATTTGTCGAGGCCGAGGTTGGATGGTAAAGGCAATGAGGTTTCTTCAGGTCGTTGATCTATGAACCCATCGTCTGGATCCATACCGTCGGCTGCATCCTCTTGTTCTGAAGAGTCCATTTGCCGATCATAATGGTATGCTTCTGTAAGATATGCCGAAGCCTCAGCAAAGAATCCCGAGATTTCGGTCGACAGCTTTTCAGCTCGTCGGACCACTGCCAGCTTTCGCAGATCGGTTGCCCGAGGGCCGATTGCTTTTATATCACGGCCGAGAGCAATTTGCATTTCCTGAATCTTTAAACCCTTTGCTAACCATGTGGCAGCTCCTTTCTGATTTTGGCCGATCTTCCGCATGCTCTCCAATATGCCGAGTTCCACAGCTTGTAGAGTCGGGGCTATTTCGACATTTCAGCATACATCAGGTCCGATTCAATTGGACCGTACCCTTCTGCAATCTGACTTCATAGATGTCCATGCGACTAGGATCGGTAGGGCGACCTTTCCTTGCATCCAACTCCTGGCTGAGCCATGTTTCTTTGTCGGAATCATCGATACCGACATCCAAGTCATAAAATTTGGAGCGCGCTGTTGCCAGATATTTCCGAGCTTCGGCAATCTTTCGGGAAAGAGATTGACCTTAACGAACAGGAACATGAGATACTTAGAAA
>JBBPOM010000259.1:0-34033 GCA_038091455.1 Leccinum uliginosum
CCCAAACTCCCAATCAAGAAGGAGTCCGCGTGAATGATCTTCATCGATGTCTTCGATCGACGTATTGTTCAAGCTACAGTCTCTATGTAGGATGCCCAGACTCGCAGCTCGTTCTAGCGAGGCTGTTGGATCAATCGGTTTAACATCGTCCAAACAAACGAGAGAAAAAAATTGACGTACTAGCTAGAATGTCCCGCAAACACGACACTAACTCTCTCTTCGATTTGAACGCTGTCAAGGGTCGAGCGTACGGAGTAATCACTAGGCGAAGGTGCACTCTCTGAGCCTTCATCTTCGCCCTCCACTTCTGTTCTCTGTACCTTTCCGTACAGTCATCGACGGAGTCCGCGACCATGACCCAATGGCTGTTCAACGTCGGAACACCAGGGATATCTCGGAGTCGTTCCATCACTTTAACCTTGTTGAGAAGTTCTCGGCGGGGCGATAGGCGTACCCAGTGATCTTTGATGACGTACTGGACGTTATCTCTTTGGGTGAAGTAGCAAACGGTGCCCCTCCCTAAGAAACCCGGGCTCGAGAACAACATATCAATGATTTGATACAAATCGTCGCCGACTCGTATTGTCCCTATCGTAGGAGCTCTAGAGATATTTCTTGTAGCGCAGAGAGACGGCGAGAGGGATTCCAAGGAAGGGAGAGTGATAACCGATTGAGTTGTGGGATCCTTGGACAAAAACGCGAGCAAGCCGCGGATTCTCGCCGGTACGGGTTTGATCGTCATATTGACATCAAACCCGATGCACTCGCGACAGCCGAACGTCACAGCACAGAGGATGTAGATTAGACGATCAGGATGGGTGTGGATGTCAAAAGGGGGGGAGACAGCACCGCCGGATCGATCATAAAAGTGAAGGCAGAATTTGGTGCTGCTGCAGATCGACAACCCTAGGACGAATCGCCTCCAGGGTTGCTCGAAAAACGTGAGATACGCTTTCGAGTCCAGCGTCTTCCCGAGGCACTTTGCGGGCTGGAAGGATTCTTTTGTGTATTCACCGAGAACCCTAGGACTCCCCCAGTTAATTTCATCAACAGCCAGAGCCGAGTTATCGACCAGGACGAGATCCGGCTTTCGGATATATCCTGAGTTTCCTGGCATGCTTTGGTGACTCCAATCTGCCCTCCAGTGGCGCTTCGTGTCGTTCTTAAAAAGATCAGGTACCTGTTCTCTAACAGCGTGGGTGACAGCATTGAAAAATTGGGCGACCAGTTGTTCGGGGGTAGAGCGGGAACGACCAGATCGAGTGGTACGACGCTTTGTACGGGCGGTGGGTTCGAAGGACCACCTCCATCGTTTTGTAACGGGGTCATACAATGACCAGTTAGCCGGAGGAGGAAGAGACGAGTCGGAGGGTGGAAAGGAAGAGATGGTGGATGGCGGGACCATGTCGAACGGAATAGTGAGCGAGTCGAGCGAGTCAGACGGCAAAATTGATGAAATGTCTTGAGGAAACTTGAATGATGCGAATATCACATCGATAGTGTGTCCTAAGGCATGAGCAGCAGTGGACGAGTCATGTACCACAGTACCCTCGAGCTCCCGAGCAGTCAGCGAGTCCATAGAATGCACTGTTCGCCCTTTTCTCGGGACGGGAAGGGAACCGAAGGACCTGTAACACCCGCCATCAGCAGCTGTTGAGTATTTGATTTTCTGGTTTCTAGCCTGTGACGCCATTGTGTTTCAAGGAGTGGGATGCTGAGTAGAACGTCGAGTGCGAGGTTACGGTCTCACTGCCTTGCAGCTGCGGTGGTGCCACCATCAAAAAAACTTCCATAGTTGGTTAATTACAGAACTTTAAAGATAGAAGCTACTACCCAACACTAAGAGAAAGGTAGGTATCTTTATCGAAGTACTTGTTGAGATAGAATTCGGTCGAATGTTCAAAGGAATTGTAAGCTGTCAAACGTGAGTCCGCGGAGGCTCCATAGCGTGGCACAAGATGGGGATACGCCCTTATCTGAGCGACAGGAACTACATCACCCTGGCGCTGACCGTTGGTTCTTTTAGCACGCTTGAAGATTCAGAGTTGCGATGCCCCATCTTCGCCACACGCGTCAAAACGTTGCACGTAAACCAAGAATCTGTCTTCCCAAGGCCACTCTACGCCTGGTTTCGCCACCGGACGCATAATGCACCGTAGTTGACCTACAATATGGCCTGTGAGGAGTAAATTAGTCATTCTGCGGAAGACTCGGAAATGAATCATATACCTCGTAGGCCACTGAGGGGCCAATTTGCGCCTTCGTCAATGTTGATAATGGCGGCATCATAGCGCCCCAAGGTCCACTCATTGTTCGGAGGAAAAGCGAAGAGTGTTTGTGCAGGAGAGACCCCTTGTGCATTATGCAGTGGCATATTTTGCACTCGTACCTTGAACCAGAGTTGCAACTCACTGAAAGGGAGTGGGGATGTGGATGACGCACGACGGGGGCCTCCCACAGGGTGAACGAAAGGTCCATGGTGTGCCTGCTCGCGGGCCAGATAATCGGAAAGCGCAGCTCGTAAGTCCGGTAGCCCAAATTTTGCTGCTGCCTCGTCGATGTTGATTCGCCGTATGGAGGGATCATATGAGAGATGTAAAGCCGTGGTGTCAACACAGAACGTGCGAAGAGGAAGGGGGACGGTTCCTGGCTCCTTTGCGCGCAGGCGTACGGATATTTTGAAGTAATTAGTTGGAGGGCGTGCGGGGCCCAGAACTGTTATGGGATCGCCGTCGGCTACGTTGGAACTGCTAGCTCCGTGGTCATTCGTATTGTCCTCGTCGTCACCCTCGTGGTTACTTTCCAAATCTTCCGGTAGGTCGAACAGTTCCCGCTCGCGAATCGACGTTGCGAGTTCAAATGTGCGGCATTTTTCTGCTCGATCTAGATAGCGACAGATCTGGGGGTCGTAGTTATGATTATTACTGGCGCTTGCAGGCGTCTTGATCTCCGAGACGTGCGCGTGTTCCGTGATATCCGCGGTCCACTGGATGGGGACCCCAAGTCGTTGTATGCTCGGAACGATACTTTGCATCAGTTCCAGCTTCGGGATATACCAGTTGTCGATCGGTTTGTTTCCCTTCCCACAGCGTGCTCCAGAGTCAAGGATGGATTGCTTATTTTGATGAAATGTATCCAAAGCAGAAGAAATCAGTTGAAGCTCGTCGGAGTCGATCTGATAGGCTTGAACACGGTACCGGAAATCCATTAGCGCCCGAATCGCCACGACACAGTTCGAAGGAGCAGCGCCTGCAATGATTGAGACGAGGTATCGCTGCGTGTCACGGTGTACTCGCCCAGTAACCTGCTTGAGTTTGGAGATCCCGGTCTTGAAGTGACGATACCCAGAGGTGGGTTGCAGAACAGATAACCGAAAGTCGAGTTCAGAGTCGCCAACGAGATTGAGACACCACTTAACGTCGTGGTCCCAACATTCTTTATGAAGTTGGTGTAACATCTCGGGCGTGATAAACGAGCTTGGGCATGAGAGGGGGAAGTTGCGGAAGAATGGTTCACTAACGCCATTTAAACGGAATCGCTGAGCCTCACGAAAGAAGGTTTGAAGGTCTGAGGGCTCGGCTTTGGATTGCGCAACGCAAAGTTGCGCGAGCGTCGTCGAGGCGGTTCGGGGTTCGTGACGAAAGTCGTCGCCAAATTGTTTGTACATCGCCATAGTGACGGGGGATGTTTTCCCTCCAACGCATGCAACCATAGCGGCTTCCGGAGTGTCCGCGATGTAACTTGCGATCGGCGTGAAGCAGTACCGCATCTGACCGACGGGATCTGGTAGCATGGCCCCATATTGAGCAGCCTTCTTGAGAGGCTCGAGCACGATATCTAAACATTGATGTATTAGCCTGTCCTCTAAGACACCGCGCATACATTTGTTCTTGTGCAGGAACTTCGGAACAGGTAAAAGAGCAGCGAGCATAAATGAGTTTGACGACAACTTGAGGCGCGTTGACATCTTGATGATATTGGCCAGACTAATGAGTAGCGGATGAGCGACTCTGCCCCCACAGAGCGTGGTGATGTTCGTCTTGTCGGACGAAAGAACGACACCCAAGAGTGTCGCTCCCGTTGGAAGCTGCGACTAGTGAACATAT
This sequence comes from Leccinum uliginosum, assembly GCA_038091455.1. Lineage (NCBI taxonomy): Eukaryota > Fungi > Basidiomycota > Agaricomycetes > Boletales > Boletaceae > Leccinum > Leccinum uliginosum. Next base: position 4,107 of record JBBPOM010000259.1, read on the forward strand.
AAGTTGGGGATGGTGAGTAATGAGATAAATGACATACCTGCATGTTCCAGGCTTCATCGCCTGTCATCCATTCTGTGTAGATACGACTGTTTTTCTCCGGAGTCTTGTATACACGTCGAGGGATCCAGTCGAGCTGATCTTTGAATAAGGGGTTATTGAGGAGCCACGCAATACACTCCAATGAATCGCGCCAATAGAGGTACGTGCGCTGTCTGGTAGGGTGCGACGTCTTTATCTCCATTACTTGCCAACGTGGCCCACCCGGAAGGAGCTCTGCCCTGTGACGCAACTCCTTCGCTGTTGAGAATGATAGTCGTAGCGTTCGTATCTAAGCAGACAAATCAGTCACCTCTTCTTTGTAACAGATACCGGTCATACCATTGGCAATGCTAGAAACGAATCGATAGCTCTCATACTCAATGCGGAACGGAGCAACCACAAAGCAAGCTCCCATTCCTCGCGCGAAGCAAATGGGTAGTAGAGATTCGCGGCGCGAAAGTTGGTATATTCGTTTGCGTCAAACTTGTCCATGAATGTAGGACCAGGATAGTACTGTCGCGCTGCACCTGGAAAGTAGTCGCAAGTTTTCTCCGCGGCCCGCAGCAAGGCAGGGATATTGTCAGGGATTTGTGGAATGGAATCGACCTGCATGGGGACATCATCGTCTTGATTCATTTGACTTTCGGTCTCGCAGAAAAAGCTTGAGTGAGCTTGCTCACTGGCAGGCGGTACATCGCTACCGCTGGAAGAAGCCGTCGGAAGATCTAAATTATTTCTCAAAGAGACGAGATTATCTACCCATGTATTGCAGCCAGAAGCGGGCTGACTCATATGGTTTGCAACAGCAGTTGGGTCCTTGAACCCCTTTCCACAGCTGGGACATCGGGGCATTGGAACCGGAACCAAGGTATATGATCACGTGTTCGTGCACACGAAAAGTTCGCTCATTGTTGACTCTACGTCAACATCTTGTACATAGGCCTCGGTCCATGCTGCCACTTTCGACACCGGTCTCAATTTCGGGTAGTTCCGCACAAGCTGCCCCCTTCATTCCCGACATTCAGCCCTCCGTGTGCAGAGGAAAAATGACTGCGTTACAGTCGCCTAGTACTGTTGCGGTGAGCAGTCACGGTGCCTCGACTCGAAGTAGTAAGGCGGGACTCGTCGGTGAGTTGCGTCGGATAGTAGAGTCATCAGTACGGCCCTTCCCCTTCGACTTGCCATGTCACTTGCTGATCATACTGTAGCATGAATTCGAATCCAATATCGTCGACAATGAGGTGGTCCCCATCCTCAATCTCGCACGTGCCGAGAGGGAGGCCTGTCGTGCCCAACACACCTTGGCCGTATCGCTTGCACTGGCAGACCAGCATGAAGCAAGTGCAAAACTACTTCGGACCCAGGCCCAAAGCATAGAAGCACGGCTGGGCGTTCTGGAGGTTGACGTCGGGTTGATTCTGGTTGCAATGAGACGCCACGGAATGTCCGAACACCCGCCCGATTTCTCAGATATAGGTACTATTGACGTGTTTTGCGACGGTAAGTTGAGCGATCGATCGATCTTATTTTGCTCACACTGTTACTGTATTACAGGCACGATCATGCAGACGGTAGGGGAACGTCTTGTATCGATACGCCTGGATTGACTACACGACTTGTGGATAAGGCCGTTGACTTGTTCCCATATGGATACCCTTCGTTTGCCAGTATATTGTCTATTATTTTGTCCATACGTAGAACTACCGTGTTGTATTGTTTCAGTGTCAAGTGAGCCGTCAACAAATCCTCTTTCTCACACACGCAAATATCCAGACTTGCCCGCCATGATCAACTGCTCTGGAACCGAGGACGTCGCAGGGCGGCGGTCGACTCGACGACGCGTCCTCCTTTCACTGCGAACGCCATGCCAAAAATCAACAGAAGCCGAGTTCAAGTGTCTGAGGATGGAAGCGGTGTGTACCCTCTTTTCGTGTCCTTTTACTTGGAAAGACCGAGTACTAACTATCATTGGAAAGAAAATCGTGCGGCTCTGTTTCTCGAGCCTCGAATCTGCTTGATCGAAGAAGAGCTTGGGGTACTGCACGATGCTTATTATAAGGAGATACAACAGTACGCGAACTACAAGCAGCGCCATGTCAACTCCAGCGGCACCATACCACGGTTACCACCTCCACTTGCCTTTTCCCTGCAGCGTCGAGCTCGATAAGAACGGTGCGTTTTATTTGGTATAAAACAACTCACATCACCCTTCACGGATAAGCAGAACACCCGATCTCACCAATGGCCGGAAGCACACGAAACAGGAGAGCGAATCCGATGATGATGAAGGGGACAAGAACCTATAAGGAGGAGGAGGAGGAGGAGGAGGAGGAGGGTGCAGAAGAGGGAGAAGTGGAAATGAAACGACGCGATCGAAGAAACGCCGGCTCGCGCGGTCGAGGTGGGCTATTCAATTTGAGAAGTAGCCTCGCTGTAATGGGTACGCCGCCTCCTGTCCACGTTATCGTTTTTTAAAAGTTTTTGGAGATGATGGAACAGCTTGCTGAGCATCGGATGCAGTGTGAGGAGCAAGCTGCCGCGGATGGAGGATGACAGTTGGGAGACGAGGACGATGACCAGGAGGTGAGTTCTCAATTATGGCTTTCCCTCTCAGCGCTCAGCGATCCATGCGATGTGAAGATCATGACCGAGGAACAGAACATGGAAGAGTGGAAGAGGGGGCCGTAGTGACCGGGTACTACGTTGTTCGACGTGCCAGCCTGATCAAATGCGACACCGTTCTGGCTGTCTCGGACTCCTTGGCGGTGCTACTGTTGTCCTCGTCTCTCTCCTCGCGTCCCCCGTCCCCGTCCCAATCCTCGCACTCGCACTCGCACTCGCACTCGCACTCGCACTCGCACTCGCACTCGCACTCGCACTCGCACTCGCACTCGCACTCGCACTCGCACTCGGCCGTCCTCGGCCACGTCCTCTCGCCCTCAATTTGCGGAAGCAACTACAGTGACCCGTCGCTGTCTCCCTCAGGTGTAATGCCTTCACCGTCTTCACCCCCGCTCTCCTCATCCCTGTTCCCGTCCCGTTCCCCGTTCCCCGTTCCCCGTTCCCTGTTCCCCAACCAGTAGGGAAGAGCACGAGTACAGCCGCAATTCACGCTCGTCAATAACGATGAGTCAACTTGACCGATGCTGTCATGTTCCTCGATCTGAACGTTCCCATTACTGCCCACCAGGGTCCTGGAACCGCACTACAGTCTAAGAAGAACAAAGGGAAGCAACCACAAGCAACGAACACTAATGTGTTTACCCCAGCTCAGGTCGCAGTCATCGAAGCTCGTATCGATGTGCTCGTCCATTGTCAGTCTCTCGTTCCCTTCTTTCTCTTCTCTTTGATTTTTAAAAGCGCAGTAGGATACACCGTCATCGCACTCAACCAGATAGTCGAGAAGAAAATAGACCCTAAAATACATGTGAACATCCTCAACGCTTTGTTGCCACAGCTGAAGAATAGGAAGGGCATCGTGTTTCTGAAGCGATTGACAATAAATATCAATGAAGAGTCAAGACAGCGAGAAGGGGTTCGGTTTGGTGCCTCTTTTTTCGCCGTGTTACTTCTACTCTTGGACTGATCTGTCCTCTTCGTAGACGAGTGTCAATGCATCCATTGCTGACGCGTACGACTTATTGCTCTCGCCCCTACAACCGCCACTACATTTTCCGCAACGTGTCTGACGCATGATCTTCCCTCCCCTTTGACGGCTCACATCATCACATTACCTCTCACCCTCCCACATCTCCCATTTCATCTCAAACATACGCTCGTCCACACGGCCATTAAGAATGGCGTCGTTTTCAAAATCAACTACGCGGGCGCACTCGGAGACTCCGAATTGAGCCATCTGAACCTCGGAGCGAGCGACACGGGGCTCACGGCAAAACGAAACTGGTGGGCTGCAGCGCGCAAGGTCGTTTGGGTTGCGAAGGGCATCCTTGTCAGTGGCGGGGTCGTTGGAGAAGGCGATTACAGAGGTCCGAAGGACGTTCCAAACCTGTGAGTGAACTCTTGTTTGAATTGCTCCAGTTATTTTAAAAGCACACGTCCTCATTCTCGTACGTCGCAGAGTCACTCGCAGCTGAGGCAGTAGTGAACAGGGACGCGAACGGGATCGAGGTGACGGCGGTCGACGAGGGCGGTGAACCCGAAAAGGACCCTGTGACGGTCAAACTGGAAGAATTAGAAAAGAAACTGAACGGCCTTGACGCCGCTTTCGGGCTCGAGTGAGTCGTCCGCGCTCTCTCTCTCCTCCCATTGCTTACTTATGAGAAAAACAGGCAGCAGCGGTTGCCTGGGCGGTTGCACAACTCGCGAGCGACGATCATGAAGGCGATGCTGAAGACGCCCCCTGCAACCAACGGAAAGCCCGTGCCCGGATTCCCATCGACGCACGGCGCATCCCCCGACGCCACCGTGACCACCACCCATGGCTTCCACGCACTGCTCTCGCAGTCATGCAAACAGCGCTTCAACGCGTCCAGACACAATCACCGTCGCCAAACCGCGCTCTCCCACGACGAAGACGTGGCGTAACTAATGCTCAACGTTTGACACACGAAGGCGATGCACCAGTGTGCCCACTTCCCTTTTTCTCCCTTTCCGTCGCTCACCCTGCCCCTGCCCAATACCTCGTCCCGCGCAGACTTGTTCGATCTCTCGCGCCCATGTATCAATTGACTCCAACTTAAGACCAGCATTTGAACAGAACATGTACGCGACACAATGCTTTGTGAGAAGCTTCGTCAAGTCACGACCGGTCGTTGCTCAGGATGTGAGGTGCCAGCGTTGTCAAAAGGTACAGACCGAGGTGCGTGCTAGTAGTTTGCTACACTGTGTCTCATACCCACTTATATAAATTTCCGTATGGTAATTCGTTTCGAGGTCCTGGCAATGCGGAATCGGTTGGAAGAGGTCGAGGCGGATGGGATAGGATTGCAGCTTGCGAATGCGGAGACACGGATCGATAGACCGAAGAGTCATGCTGTCACTCAGTCCATACACGACTCGGAGCTGAAGTAATGTAGTAGTAAATGCTGCCAATAATCGACATCTAGTAGACTCTGTGTGTGACCAGAGTGGTGCTTTGCCAGTGTAATATGCTATGAGTTGTTCTCGTACTTTGTCAGTAAATTATATGTAGTAACATCTGAGTCACACTGTCATCAGCTCCTTGTAAACGGGTTTTGCTAGAGTGCTACTCTACTAGTGAGCTGGGCACCTAGGGAATTCTGCTTATAATTGGCATCTATTTGCACCACGGCGGTGTTTTGCTGGCACACTTTGAAGGCCTCTCGGGCTTTGTACATATATGGAAATATATGGGGATGACATAATGATATGGAATGCTATTGAATGATTTGACTGATTCACACAATATTGTGTTTTACTGATCGGCGTCGATAGAAATTGGCGAAGCCGAGGAATGAGCGGACAGTTTTGACAGTGGTTGGGGTTGGCCAAGAGGCGATTCCATCGAGCTTGACCGGGTCCATAGCCAAGGTACCTGGTTTGACGATCATGCCGAGATATTCGGCAGGGTCATAGTTTACCGTCCTTTTTCTTTACGAAGAAGAAGGAGGATGCTTGGGGGGACTTGGACGGTCTGATCTTTCCACTGCGAAGGTTCTCATCAAGGAAAGCTTCAGTGGCCTTCTGTTCATCTGGGGAGAGAGGGTAAACTTTCCCGATTTTGGGTACAAAGGTGTCGTCGAGGTTTATGGCATGATCATATGGTCGAGACGGAGGAAGGCGAGAAGAAGCTTCTTCGGAGAAGACTGAGGAATATGTGGCATATTCCGGAGGAAGAGTAGCCTTCGGTTTAGACTTTTCTGCTTCGACTGCGAGGTTGGTGGCTGTGGTAAGGCGAGTGACTAGAGGGGATCCTTTGGGGATGAAACGGGAGCCGCAACGCATTACTCGACAGAGGACCCTGTTGGTAGTGGCACGTTCGAGGAATTGAGATTCAGTTTCGAAACCAAGGAATCTATACAGTCTTTTGTCTTAGATGGGGTATACTTCGGTATGTCGAGGGGGTTTGGTTTTCAGAGGAGACAGATCAGGTTTGTGGAAATGAGAATCGTGTCGTTTTAGATCAGCGATATGTAGATGATATAGGTCCGCGGATTGATCTACTGATTCTGGGATGGTAAGGGTTTGTCGTTCCCAATCGATGAGGGGGTTCGCTCCTTGGAGCCAGGGGAGTCCTAGGATCACGTTTTCGTTTCCACAATCCATGATGTGAAAGACTACTTTCTGGGTGACTTTTCCGATGTCTAGGAAGAGGGTAGTGGAGAAGAGGATGTCGCCTTTCCGGTTAGTGGTTTGGTTGATGTTTCTGACTCGAATGGGAGTGGGGAGGCGGTCTCGAGGAAGGTTGTTCTTTCGGATGAAAGCCCAGTCGATGCAGGAGATTTCTGCACCACTGTCGATGAGAGCGGAGGTTTCGACGACTTTTAAGGAGTGCGAGGGAGTTACTAGAGAAACGGGGATCTTCATTGCTCTAGAGGAAGAAGATACTAGTACAGGTGCACATGTAGCAATAGGAGAACCTTGCGTCGAACGAGGTCTCCTTTTCAAAAATCCAGGTTGAGTTTAACTTTTCCTACAACCTTTGCTTCATCGTCATCGTCTTCACCCTTTGTGTTGCTGGGAGGTGAGGAAAGCACGACATTGTTGATCGTCGATCCTCTGAGCATGTGAATACCATTTGTCGATGGTAGTGGGGACTGTCTCCATGAGGTAGATCTTTCCGGATAGGGAAGGGGGAATACCCGAAGAGAAGTAGTGACAAAGGGTGGATTCCTCGGTCACCTTGGAGATGGCGACATTGCCCTGGAATTGAGCGATGTATAAGGCGAGGGACATGGAGTATTTGCCAGGGGATTTCTTGATCATCCTCTGGGTAGTAAGCCAAGCGAGAGCGTTGGCTGCGGAGTTGGAATGCTCGAAGGTGGCCTTGAACTCTTTGACGAATTCTCACCAAGTTCTGAGAGTGGTTCCTCCATCGTCGAGGTGTTTCGTGGTAAAGGTATCTGCCCAGGTGGCGGCAGTCCCTTCCTTCATGTAAGAGAGGGCGTAACAGATTTTCTGTTCGTCAAGCTTATAGATCTCCTTATTGATAACGAGGTATCTCTGTACTGAGCGTAACCACGGCAGGGCCTTGCGATGATTACCATCGTAGGCATCGGGAGGGGACATTCGGAGTTTGGTGGGTTTAGACATGATTGGAGAATTCAATCGAGGAACGGGATTCAGAGGTGGGTGGGCGAAGATATTTCCTCTAGGGGTTCGAGGGGAAGGGGAAGGGGGAGTGGGTACTCGAGGAAGGACTAGGCTCGAAGAGAGTTGGTGAGCGAGTTCGGTGTCGAGGGTGAAATCCTCTTCTTGTTCTTCGTAAGATAGGAGAGGGAGTTCAGTGTCTGTCTCGTCCTCGTCGCTAGAGCGTTGAGGAAGGACGTCTGGGGAATCTGGGAAGTTTTCTGAGGTTGAGGGTTCTTCTCTCCAAGAGGAGGTGGACAACGAGTGCTGGTGGAATGAGTGAGCTAAGGGGTTTCTAGGGGTGGAGGGAGTATTCCGCTCCGGTCTTAGGTAGGGGTTTCTCGAAGAAATGGTGGCGATGGATTACAGCGATGGTGACCATAGAAGGAAAGCTAGAGCTTTTGTTACAGCTGGCCCGGGTAGGGTCGGTTGTAGACTTGAAGGCGAAGGCTAAGACGAAGGATAGGCCGAGCAAGTGTAACGCTTGGCGAAGCCGAAAGACTAAGGGTTCTTTCGAGGAGGAACTCACGAAGAGTCACGTCACTCGAAGACTAAGACTAAGGACACACCCGAGATGGGCAGAGGACTAAGAGACGAAGGACGAGAGCACACAAGGTTGGCTGAGGATACTCGGTGGGATTTCAAGTAGCTCTAGCTTAAGGGAATACAAGCGAGGAGACGAGTTCTTAAGTACTACGAGATGGAAGGCGATAGAATCACATGGAATGGAGGAGTCATCCGCAGCAAGGAATGAGTCAGAAGCTGCGGAATGCTATGTTGTACAGTAAGTGAAGATAGACGAATGATGTCATCAAGAGTCAGAAGAAGAGTCATAGAGATAGGGATATATCGGATCAGCGATAAGGAAAAGTAGGAGTGGGATCAGAGAAGGGCGGACCATCAGTGATGTGAAGTAAGCGAAATCACCTGAGGTCTAAGATACATTGTGAATACGAAGTAGAGGCGATAAGCGAAGGAGAAAGAAAGAGAAAAGAGATACATAGTGAACCTCGGAGACAATCGTAACAGGTAGTCATACTAGCCGCATTGCATTTGAGGACATGATGAGTGGCGATCTTTGGTTGTGGATGTCGATGATGTCCGCTAAAGTGGCATCAAAAGCTGAAGGGGGAGACTGACTCAGAGAGGCGACTCGCCGGGAGGGCGGGGATATGATGAGTAGTGTTTAAAAGTCTGGTCCTAAGACTGACAAAAAACCAAGAACCAGACCGGACCGGACTGCTAGGACCGGTCCTAACCAGTCTGGTCTTTCCTAGAATTAATTTAGAACCGGTCTTGGTCTTTTGGTTTCTGGAAAATCAAAAGACTGGGCGACCGATGTTGGCCCCTATTAGGTAGTATAGTCCTCTATTTACCCTAATTTTCGCTTATTTGTACGATTTTATTTGACCGAGTTATGATATATTTTCAAAAAGTCTCCTCCAAAATGGTATGCACCCGATATTGGGCATATCGTTACCGCACGTGGGCCGATTTACGTACATCCTGACGGATATGGAAGCCAGGGGTATCGGCTACACCCAGTATAGCCATCTCTAAGCTTGATTCCCACGCGATCGGGTACCTCGAAATGTGTTTTGTAAGTCCATCAACTCGAGAATGACATGTACTTTTAAAATGCTAATATCTTGACGGTCTGTGAACCGATTTACATAGAAAAATTATGTGCAGGAAGCCAGGAGTCGATAGTACTTTTCAATAGGTCGGTCTTCCGGTCTTTTCGAAAGGCCCAGTCCGGACTGAAAAAGACCGCAGGACCGGTCTTTTTCGGTCTCAGTCCGGTTTTTTCCATATCAGGAAGTTCCCAGGACCGGTCTCGGACCGGTCTTTTCCAAATTAGGCAAAAGACCGGACCGGACCGGACTTTTAAACACTAGATGTCATTGACACATGCATCATCTGATTGGTTATTACCAATCATGCTTAGCCTCATTACTAATAGGCTTACTCATACGATGAGATACTTACGCTATTCACTAGTTATTCTCATCTATCCTTCTGGAACGTTCCATGACCTTCCATAGAACATTCCATACCACAATACGTACAAACACTTGTACTGTATATATAGAGTTGCCTACCTCTATAATAAATAAGGCACTTTCACACTCCAACTATGTGTTAGTTCCTCCAGCACTTGCTATCGCCCTCCTCCTCAACCTCAAGTGAGTATTCTCCACTTGAATCATATTTGGTTGCCGTTGCTGCACCCCAGAGAAGTGTACCACTTCTTAGGTTATGAGCCCTGCCTTGACATAGGCAGTTCGTCGCTTCGTATACACTAGATGCCTGCCAGCGTGACGCATAAGGAGCTTTGGGCTATTATCGGTCGTGCCTCTCATCAATTGGGTTTACTGACTCCCGTTTTACCTGCTTCACGAGCACAGCCTTCACAGCCTGAGGCCACCTTTCTGCGAACAGAGACCCATATTGGTTCGTCAAGATCTTTTCGTCCCCAACCATCTCGTCCGACCGAATTCACTGTCTATGGCACTGGTTCCGGTCCCTCCTGGAACGATCGTCCCCTTCAGGTTATCAGAGGTCAAGTAGACGCTGAGCTTCAACTCGGTTGTCCATTCTGTCAACACTGTCCGGGATATTCTGGTGAAGTCTGCCCTTGTGGACAGATATTTCCTCCTTTCGTCCGTCAGCAGATTCTCCATCCATCCCCGCCTCCTCGTCTATCCCGTCGACAAAACTTTCCGCCTACACAAAGGAACTCTCAACAAGCTCCTGTAGTCGAGCCCACTCCGATAAGACCTCACAGGTACTACGTACCTTCTTGGTTGACTTCGTCGAGCTCTAGCTCCAAGTTAGCCTTACTTGATATTCCTTGGGACACCCTTCCATTCCATCCCGATTCCTCCACAGATTCTTCCGACTCTATAGTCGTCCCTTGTCCTCCCTCAGCACATTCCCTCGTACCAGATACGCCGCCCCCCGATTACCTTGCCGATACTTCACCCCCAAACTATTGAGACCAAAATGCCCGTCTTGGAAGCAGAGATTTCCCAGATTACTCCGGTCTGCCTGTTCGACAATGTTCCCTTTCTAGGAGAAGAACAGCCGAACGATTACATCGTACTTATGGACTTCGTGCTGGATTTTGGGTCGGTGGACGTCTTTTTACAGATACCGAATCCCGAGATCTCATTGCGAGAGCACGTTCTAATGCCTGGAGGTATAGAGCCGATCGGGACGATGGTCTGGCACCGCCCGATGCTTCCTATGAGGTCTGATATCATGGACATTTTCGACTCCATTCGCCTCGCTTGCCCGGTCCGCTTCCACTGGCCGGAGATCTCAGTCCCTGTCCACGCCTCACACGCTCACCTCCATACTTTTTCCTATGATGATGAATCTCTTTATTCTCTGGTTTCCTCTATCGGCTGGGCCATACCCTCTCAAACTTACCAGGACCCTTTCGCCGCCGGTTCCCTCATTCATTTCCAAGGTCATGAGATCTTGAGGAAGTGGGATTTCCCCACTTTTCCCGCCGTCACGGAGCTGCTGCAAAGCATGCACCACAACTTTCAGGTCACTCCTGCCAGTGGACCTGCTGGCACTTTTGAGGTCCCTATGGTACAGGAATGGAATGCCTGCCGCTTTTGACAGGGAGATGCGTAGCAGGTACTACGTGAAGAATCCATCCATCCGGCTTACACAAGCTTTTATCTGTGATCCCCGCACCCGCTCTCTTGCTTACGAGGTCCTTCGGGACATAGACTTATATCGTAAAGCTAACCATGGTGCCCCTTTTTGTATAGATCAGATCCTTGTTAGGATCAAGATTCACGTCGACGATGCAAATCAACGTCGAGCTGAACAATGAAGAGAACATGATTTTCGCATCGCAAATGAAGCATCAGGGGATCAAGACGTTCCTAGAAGGTTACGGGAAGCGCGTAGGGAATGCCACCTGTCTGCCGAATTGGCCACTCCCAATGGAGTCAGGCCTTTATGCATCAGAAAGACAGCTGTGCCTAGATCTTCCTACCCAGGACGATGAGCGGTCCTATCTTTCGTTCAAACATGCTTTTGTATATTGGGCATTTGATGGTCTTCCTTTCTTTTCCTCTCAGTACAAATATTTTCCTTGTCCTTCTAACGCGCTAGAACATGTTTGGCCTGTGATACAAAATATACATTACTTTCCTGATCTCGATTTTCTCCCTTTAGAGTAAAATGACTTCAGAGACCAAATAACCCATCGCTGGGTTAAATTGGTTCCACCAAATTTATCGCAATATTTACCTACCAATCATTCTTGGTTGCTAGAGAAAGCTAAACGCGCTGATAGATGGACTCAATCCTTAGGTGTTTGTCAAGTTTGGCGAGCCTATCGATCTAGGAAATTATGGAGGAAATATCAGGGACTATCTCCACCGCTCATGCCAGGATCTTCCCCTCTCACCTCTCTATCGCATACACCTTTGGAACGCTCTGATTGGGATACTATGGAATATTCTGTTCTTTTGGAACAGGAATTGGAAGAAGGGTTTCAGGACACCGCCGAGACTCCTTCCTCGGAGTTATCGGATCTAGATTTGGATCTAGATGGATCAGATGCAGATGCAGATTTAAAACCGGACATAGATTGGTCTTTCATTTCTGAGTTCTCATTAGCTGATTCTTTTGATCCTTTTGAACAGAACATTCTCTCGCAGCTTTATCTTTAGATAATCCCAATGGCCAACGTAACCCCCGCCGAGTTCAAACCCGACAACTCCACTCTATCCCGTCTTCCTACTCTCGTTGGTGCATCCAACTATACACAATGGGCTATGGCCCTCAGAGGTTCCCTGGAGATGCTTGATGGCTGGAAATTTATTTCCAGCGCACATGAATACCATACCATGACGACAGCTGAAACTCGCACCACCTGGATCACGTTTGATTGAAAGGTCAACAGATTCCTTCACATGCTCGTTGCTTTAGATTTGCAACAGAACCTTTCCTGGGACTACGTTCCCAGAGCTGCGGATGCGAATGCTCACCCTCCAGTTATCGCCGACACTCATCCCTCGCTTGCTAGACACAACTGGCTCCATTTGTAGTCCATATATGGAAATAAGGGCATCGCCGCTATCTTCTTCCTTTACAGGGATCTTGTCAATTTCTGCTTTGATGGAAATCAAATGTCGTCTTCTCTCAGCAAATTCATGTCGCTTCTGCAACAGCTTCAGAATACAGGTCTTGCATTTCAAGACCCTTTTCCAGGACTTCTTCTCCTGTCCTGTCTTCCACCTTCCTTCGACACCATGGTCCATACAACGGCCCATGCCATAACCGATCCTGTTGACTTCACTGTCAATAACCTCCTTTCCCGAATCACTTCGGAGATTAATATGCAGGGATCTGGTCTCGTCTCTCGTCAACAGGGACGATCTTTAGCTCAACGTATCTCTGCCGAACCTGGTCCTTCTTTCTCCGCCCATAGGACCGCTGTCATCCGACGCGGACCTCCGCAAAACCGTCCCTGGAACTCCGGCAATAACCGGAACCAGAACAATTCCCATTACGTCCCTCCGGCTCCAGAAGCTGGTGGATCTCGTGCCAGTGGTGAAGCCAATAGAGGACGAAATCGCAGACGTGGATGAGGAAGTGTTAGAGGTCAGCATAACACTGACAACTACCCCAAGCATAGGGACCGGAACGGTAAAGGCCGTGCTAACGCTGCAGATACGTTTGACGAAGAAGAAGGTTTTGCGAACCAGTCTATGGTTCCTATTCCCGACGTAGAGATGTCGGAGACCACAGAGATGACGCAGTTTCAGGAGTTTCCCGATGATGTCGGAGATCCAGAGTTCCATGACGATGGAATGGGAGGATCCAGTCAGCCTTCTTCTTCCACCTTGCCGCGCAGACAAGATTCTGATGTGAGACGCCAGCATGCTATTAGATGGCAACGCCAAGAAAAGAAGGATATTGCCCGTGAGACAGAGAGTTACCACGGAGATGACAGGAGATATAGAGATGGTACCTGGAAACATGGCATAGATTGCCACTGTGTTGAATCCAGAGATAGAACTCACTCCTCATATGTTCCCGAACCTGATGATTTCAGAGATTACGGAGATTACGATTTTACCAATGATGATTACTCTTCCCTTTATTCTTGCGCGATGATGACAGGTTCTGCTTCTTTTACCAACAGACGTCGAGAGGATTTCTACCGTTCTCACTGGTTGATTGATTCGGGTTGCTCCGATCACATCACACCATACCTTGAAGATTTTTCCCATCTGGGAGATCTCAGGAAGCATGCTCGTATTGCCGATGGTAACTACATCGAGATGCATGGACCGGGAACGGTCATACTCGAACAGCCTTTCGGCAACCAGAAGCCAATCAAAGTTGTTTTAGATGGACTTTGGTATTTCCCTTCCGCCTCTTGTCAACTCTTGTCTACAAATCAATTGGCTAAGAAGGGATACAAGACTATAATAGGCAAAACTACTGATATCTTGGACGAGCAAGGTCGTTTGGTCATCTAGGCATTTGCCTCATCTCCCAACGACATTCTCCACTGGTTTTGGTCCACTCTGATCACTCCAGAAGGAAATGCTTCCACCTTGCAGGATGTGGATTCCTTCAAATTATGGCATCATTGTTTTGAACATCCGTCTCAGAATGCACTTCGACATGCTTATCAAAGCACAAAGGGTATTCCTAAATCTTTACCCGCTCCAGCCAACCCTGCTTCACCTTGCCCTGGTTGTCTCCTTGGCAAAGCTCATGAACGGTCCTTTCCCCTTTCCGAGAAATGTTCTTCTCGAGTTCTTAGACTCGTCCATACGGACCTGGTTGAATTACTGACCGAGTCATGCTCTCGTGCTCAGTACATTCTTACCTTCATCGATGACTGCTCCTCTTTTGCCTTGTTACACTTCATTCGCAACAGGAGTGACGCTAGTGCCCGCTTCCGTGAGCTTGTTCTTTGGGCTGAGAACCAAACCGGTCTCTTCCTTTTCTCTGTACGTTCGGACCGTGGTGGAGAGTTTATGGTGTCTACCCTCCAAAGTTTCTTCAAAGAAAAGGGTATTACCCATCAGACTTCCATTCCTCATCTCCCACAACAGAACGGTCGAGCAGAGAGATTTAATCGCACGCTCATGGAAAAAGCGGAGGCTATGCGTCATCAGGCTTGAAGTTTGCCTAAATCGTTTTGGCAGGATGCTTGTGAGACCGCTCTCCACATCTACAATCGCCAACCAATGCGTCGTCATGAATGGAAGACTCCTATAGAGATCTTCTCTAGTGATAAACCAGATGTTTCATATTTCAAGATCTTCGGATGTTGCTCTCACGTGTTCATTCCAAAAGATCTCAGGGCTAATAAGCTCTCTCCTAAAGCAGAGGAAATGATCTTCATAGGCTATGAATGCAATTCTAAAGCCTACCGTTTCTGAAGTCTTACCCGTCGACGTGTTATTGTGTCACTTTCAGATACAGATCTGGATGCCGAAGAAGATCCAACGAATACTCAACCTGGTAATCCACTGGAACGACCGTATCCTGATCAGATCGTTCAAATTCTGGGACCACGGATTAATCTCGATCCAATTCCACTGGCCGATCTCGCTCCGAATAATCATTTCTATCCACAAGCAGATGCTGATACCATGCCTTCCCACTCTTCCAAATCTACTCCATGGGATTTCTCGAAGACATATGATCTTCCGCTCGGATCTCCATTACAGATTCCGACATCAAGTTCACCTGATCTGAATTCTGAAGGAGAACCTTTGGATCTTGATTCCTCATCGGAACGGACCATAGTTCCTTCTAAATCCTCCAAGACCCGCTCTAGTCAAGAAGTACACTTCCGTACTTCTCCTGACACTGGCAGACGCCACCAGCACAAATGTTACAAAATACCAGGACACGACGAAGACAGAACTGAGTTACCCTCACTGCCTCGTGGAACGCTCCTCAGAGATCCTCTCCCGATTGATCGTTCTATCACCGGTCCTTCTTTGAATACTGCCGCGCAGTATCGCCAAAGTGCTTGGTATGCTCCACAGCGGACTTCAGATCAAACTCTTCCTGAGTTTAGGATGCAACCACATCAGCACTGCCCTACACAGACCGCATGAGAAACACCTGTCACTCATATGTGGACATCTAACAGAATTCCCGTACGCCGGACTTTACCGGATAACACATACAGAGATTATATGCCAATCGAGATTGAGCGTAACTTGCAGTGAAATAGGGTGATGTCTCCTATTCAGGAGGAGTGTATTCCCGCAGTCCAACCACCTGCGGAGATTCCAATGGATGTTACCACCGATCCTATTCCGACGAATGAACAGGATAGCGATTTTGGTGAGATGTATTCCAACAAATGGATGCATTTACATATGGCAGCCGCAGCCGCAGCCGTCGGCGATTTACCGGTACATTACCGAGACGTAGCAAAGATGCCAGCAGCTGACCAGCCTATATGGCAAAAGGCGATGGAAGAAGAAATGAAATCATTATGAGATCGACACGTCTAGGAACTTGTAGATCTACCACCAGGTCGCAAACCCATCAATGGACGATGGGTCTTTGCTGCAAAAAGCGATGGCCGCAAGAAGGCACGCTTCGTTGCTAAAGGCTTTACACAGATCTTTGGAATGGATTACGAAGAAACTTTTTCCCCAGTTGCACGTTTCGAAACTGTGTGACTCTTACTCGCTTTTGCAGCTCTAGAGGACTGGGAGATCGAATCACTTGATGTCAAGACGGCTTTCCTCTTCGGAGAACTTGACGAAGGCGAAGAACTCTATATGGTTCAGCCTAAAGGTTTCATTGTCAAGGGACAAGAGAATAAGGTTTGTCGGCTAAAACGAGCCATCTATGGCCTCAAGCAACCCGTCATCAAATGGAACAAGGCTTTGCACAAGTCTCTTTTAGAAATGGGTTTCAAGTGTTCTATCTCCGACCCTGGAGTATACATCAAATACATCAGAAAAGTTAAAATAATTTTCATTGTTTATGTTGACGATGCTCTATTTTTAGGTAGTGATAGGAAGCTCGTCCTCGCTGAGAAATCTCACTTCATGAAACGATGGGAATGTAGAGATCTTGGAGCTGCCACAGAATATCTTCGCATGCGCATTACCAGAGACCGTTCCAAACGGACACTGAGACTTGACCAAATTGCGTACGCTGAGAAAGTCGTCAAACGATTCCAGCTAGAGAACGCGAAACACGCTCGCACACCCCTTCCTTCTGGGTACAACCCTGCACCCAACGAGCAAGAAGCCAACGCCAAACTGAGGTCACAGTACCAATCAGTCATCGGCTCTCTCCTCTATATCATGCTAGGCACCCGTCCTGATCTGGCTTATGCCGTCATCAAGATGTCACAATTCTCCACTAATCCCACCGAGGATCATCTTAATCGGTCACTTTACATCGTCCGATATCTGGCTTACACCAAGGATGTTTCCATTCTCTATAATGGAAAAACAAAGAACTCTAGCTTTATGGCCTACTGTGACATGGACTGGGGAGGAGATCTCGAAACATGCTGATCGACTTCTGGCTATTGTATTCACCTTGCAGACGCAATCCTTTTCTGGAGTTCACAACGTCAGAAGATCATTGCGCTTTCTTCTACAGAAGCCGAGTACATCTGTATGACTCATACCTGCATTTGGACAATCGAGGTGGAAGGTACAAGGTATGCCAGAAAGCTCTCTCTCTTGAGCCTAGAGTCTGGCCAATCCACCCCATAATATCTTTACCACTGGCATAAACTCCGACCTAATAAGTACTTGGATCAATTACTTGAAAGCATTCGTGATGATTCAAGCGAGGTCCGCAAGACCGACCCGCAAAGTATTGTAATCGAACAGGCTGCATCAACAGTCTGCAAAAAAATGTCCCCAATGTTCCAAAACCCTAGGCCATATAGTTAGAACGATTCCATCTACTAGTGCTGAATTTCTGAATTTCTGAATTTCTGAATTTCAAGGGGATTCAGAATTTAGGAAGCGATAAGCACTGAAATCTCACCGATACGCCAGCGGTGAGCAATAATGACACCGAAACAATTGGCAGAACCGTATTAGGAACTGGTTTATATCTGAAAACTTCGGGAGTGATTTAAAATGTCCTGTCACCGAAGGTGACTCAGAAGCCCAGTGATGGGAAAGAGTCGCACAGTACTACAGGCTACCGATAAAAACAAGCTACTAGTATGGTACCAAATACAATTGGAACTCCCGGTAATAGTATCCACGAACAACTTCAAGTTGAAGATGGAGGAACTCTACTATATCAAACATATATATATACGAGAATAACTGTACTGGCAACTTACCCGTGCAGTGCAAGAATGATTGAACTGCTGGAAAAGGCAATCCATTTCCTCAGAACCATGAATGTAAAATTCACGGTTCCATGACTGACAACATGATGTTAGCATGACAGTGCACCATAATTTAGTCTATTAGAAACCAAACTAAACACCAAGACTATGTACTCTGATTACAGCGAAACTTGGAGCTGATGCTCGGCTCGGAGTGAGTGTTCCAAGAATTGGACACTCTGCAATCGTGGAGAGGAATCCTGGGACAGTCACGGTGGACAATGATCAAAAACTTCTTGAGTGGGAACTTCAAGATTATCGTCCCCGAGCTTGTAGTAAGCCTCTCTGCTTCCGCCGGAGACCAGCAATATTGAATGGAATTTCAATGTGAGTCATCTATGCCGGGCACCCCACTTCAAGTTGTTAACCATAGAACGACATCATGGTCTTCCCAAATTTCCGACCACGGAAATAGAACTTGCCTTCGTGCCAAATAAAATTGCCTGGAGGGTAACATAGCCAAAAGAGAGCACATTTTATAAATTATAATAGTGGTTGGGATGAATGCCTCCGGAGGAGTCCGGATCGACTAGCTCGGGTGCAATTAATCCACCGCAAGGATCCTGGATGTATAGTGGATGATCTGTGGATCTATGGAGATAGATCAGTGCTTCGGGAGTATTCCAAACCAAACAGACATGGCCATAGTATATACTCTGCATCGACAAGCATATTCAAGTTATTATTCAAGTTGAGATCAGAATGACACCAATGGTTTTGTGTCACAGTCACGCTGAGGTGGCTCAGGATTTTCAGGTCATCATGGACGATTTCCTGGAAGAATGATTCACGTTTTTGCAGATGATACGTAGAGATCTAGGATAGTTTAGGCCAACGGAAATATACAGGAGCTAACTACAGAGCTGGATCTCGACGCAAAAATGGCTGTACTACGTCAAGACACTTCATAAAGAGATCCATTGGGCATCTCAATCTGTCAGAACCAGGATCGGTATGATTTATTCTCTCCTGACAAATCACAAGCTCTGATTTCTCTGCGGAACATTCTGCTGCATTGCAGAACTATTCAGACCGTGTTTTCACTCACACTCACTTCATGCATAGCCTATTTTCTTGAGAAATCAATCATGTATGTTTATCATAGATTTGACACACGTGAAAGCCTTCACTGCAACTTGAAAAAAGTAATCTTTATGGTCAACCAAGAGTGAAACGACATGCCAAACCTGTAGCCAGTGTTTTTACATGTCACGAAGCCCCCTCCAGCTGAATATCGGTTTTCAATTCTAACTAGATCATATGTGAGGTCCAGAAGCGGCTCATTGAATGAATAGCCCTACAATGTAGACAATGTAACAATGTAACAATGTAACAATGTAACAAGTAACATTTAATAGTGGTACTCAGCCGGCTATTATGGGGCTATTATGGGGCTATTATGGGGGCTGTTAAACGCGCTGCCCTTCGCCGTCTCCCTCGACGCTCCACAAGGCTTCAAGCCCTAATGAACGGTGCTATATACACAGGTGCAAAGGGTAGAGCCGTGTCGGAGGCAAGGACTACACCAAAACTCATCATGACAGAAAAAGCACCAGCACCACAAAAGAAACGACGAGCAAAGAGCACCAAGGGTGTGCCCCCTGCTCCTGCTGCTCCTGCTACTCCTGCTACTCCTGCTACTAGTACTCAGGCCCTCACTCCCGCTCCCACCTTTGTTTTCCCCAAGATTGCATGGGAGGGCAGGCATACTGACCTGCTTGTCGAGTGGATAACCACCCATAACGCTGATCACAACATTCTATTCCATGATCGTGCATCGTCTACACCCCTTCCCAAGCACAGCCCCGAGGACAAACCATCTGGAAAGACCAAGAAGAATCTCGCTGGTGTTATTGCCAAACATATCTTTGAGCATGATCCCCAATATTCTACCGCCTATGCTCAAGATGGCAGGAAATGTGACATCTGTTGTCGGTGACAAATCGTTTGCAAATGTGAGTGCTCATTGTTTCTATTCGAAATTCATCTAACACATCATAGCCTCCAAACGAAGTATTGTGAACAACGCGCTCGATTGAAAAGCACAGGGGGTGGTGTTGCAGCTCTCAGCCAGGATGCCGAAGGGTCTCAAAATTTGATGGGTAAGTCCTCTGTCATATCTTTATCATCATATCTTATTCCCTACCAGAAAGTGTCATTTCCAAATTCCCATACTACCTGGACCTGGACCCCTTCTGGAAGAGCATCCCCTCGTACAACAGCGAGCTTATTTCGTCAAAACCTAACGTCAAGCACGAAACATTTCCTCAAGTCTCTCCCGGGCCATGAGAAATCACCGTCGAAGTCGAAGAAAGGCACAGCTGACAACGAAGAAGTAATAGATCTGGATGATGATCATGGTGGGGATGTGAGCAGTATGATCGCAGATCCTCCAGGTGATATGGAAGGTGTTGAGGGCTATGAGGATGGGCAGGGGGATGGCATGAATGATGAACCTCTGGTTGACCGTGAAGATGACCCCGACATTGAAATTGTACCACTTCATCAGGTAGGGCCGCTGTTTTATCTTATTTTCGAGTGAATCACAAAAGAGTTTTGTGATTCACTCCCGTAGGTTTCTCGTGCTCGAGCATCGCTCCCTTCTCCATCAGATTTGATGGGGGTTTCTCCGAGTCCGAAGTCAAAGGGCAAAATGCCCATGCGTGATACTAGGTGCAGTGCCTTTGCAAGGCCCTCTCCATACAGCCACCCAGTTAGCTCGGCAGGATCCTCAATGAGCAAGATGACCGGCGGTAGTCGATCGATCACTAGCTCTACGAAAAAGATGTCAGCTTCAAACCCGTTCACGTCAAAACTGGAGGAGTTGGATAGATTCAGTGACATCTTGATGGAGGACGGCGGATCAGGTAGTGCTGGCGTGCCGTCCAATAAAGCCCTCCGCTACATGTTTGCCATACGGAAATAAGAACTCGATAATCAAACCGAGGAGCTTGTCGTTCAAAAAGCTCAGGCTGAAGCTCAATTCAAGCACAAAGAAGAACTCAAGAAGCTTGAAATCGAGCTGAGCAAGGAGCAATCACAGCGACTCGCACAAGAAATCGAGCTGGTGCGATTGCAGATGGCGGTGATGATGACGCCCGGCGGCACCAACCCCAGTTCTCTTCAGCCTGGGATGCATCGTGCTAACCCTGTGGCCCCGTTTGGTCTCACCGGCTTGCCGTTCGGTGCCCCTTCCCTGAACACATTTGGTCCCACCAGCTTCCCCTTCCGCACTGCCGGCCCATCCTCTATCTTTCCTGTCACTTCCGAGTCCATTTCTGATCCAGTGTCCTCCGTCGCTGGTCCATCCTCTGTCACTGGTCTGACTCCATCCTCTGTCACTGGCCCCTTGTCTTCTCCATCCGAGTCTGACTGTAACTAGTGTGATCCCTCTGCTGCGTCCTTTTTCTCTCCCAGACCATCTGGTACAATGAAATAGCCGCTGCATATTTTGTATTCATCGTTGTGAGTTTGTTCAACATTTTATTCAAATATGCACTGCTTTTTTTTATCGTCATGTTAGCTTCTGATCATGTAGCATGTCCCATGTTTGCAATACCAATTATGTGCTGCCACTCGACTACTAGGCTGAGTCATCACTCTCAAGGTTGATGATATAATCATTTCTCCCCAGCGCTACAAACAGATCTTGCATCAAGTCCATCCAGAACTGTTGTCCTGGTGTGCCAGCAGGGACTGTAAACACGACCAGGTTTCCTTCATTTGCTGTTGCGCTGGTCTCGCTTGCTTCTTGATGCGCCCAGGGTGCTTACGACTCCTTTCCCAGCCTTTCCTCGAAGCGGATGATCATGTTATGCAGGATCAAGCAACACTGCACCCTTGAATGGACAGCATACATCAAATCATCTTGGGATCAGATGTAAAGATGGAGTTCGCAAAGCGACTGAAACCACCCTTTAAGGGCTGCAAATGCATATTCCACGCAAACGTGCACCTTGAAATGAACGTTTCAGGGGATTATGTTCGAGTTGGGTCTAGGTACATACCCTTGACAAATGCTTATTAAACAGCTTCTGTGGTGGTGTCAACGGGCTGCTTCGCGTACCCTTGAAGGGTACAACACACCATGGTTTTGTGCAGCCAATGGTCTTCAGGAATCGACTCGGGTTCCTGTCCCATTCATGTTCCTTGGAACACATATGCATCATGAACGCTGCTAGGGTGTCCCAATCCGTAATCGGCGATCAGAAGGTTGTGTGGCATCGACACCATGGTTTTGTGGGGTATGCACTGTCAGCCAATGGTCTTCAGGAATCGACTCGGGTTCCTGTCCCATTCATGTGCCTTGGAACACATATGCATCATGAACGCTGCTGTTACGATTGTCTCCGAGACTCTCTATGTATCTCTTTTCCCTTTCCTTCTACTTCGCTTATCGTCTTTACTTTGTATTCACTCTGTATCATAGACCTCGAGCGGCTTCGCCTTTCCTTCCACGTCGCTGATGGTCCGACATTTCCCTATCTCCTTCCCGATCTGTTCCTATCTTTGCCTAGACCTTCTGACTCATGATGACGCCATTGCTTCATCAGCTATCAGTCGTCACTTCGTCATGTACGCTTACTCCTCCGCAGCTTCTGACTCATTCCGTACTGCGGATGACTCCTCTATTCCATGTGATTCCATCGCCTTCCATCTCGTAGTACTTAAGGACCAATCCTCTCGTTTGTATTCCCTAAGCTAGAGCTACTTGAAATCCAACCAAGAGTCCTCCGCAGATTCTCGTGTGTCTTCGTCCTTCATTCCCTCAGTCCTCTGCCCATCTCGGGTGTGTCTTTAGTCTTAGTCTTTGAGTGACGTGACTCTTCGTGAGTTCCTCCTCGAAAGAACCCTTATTCCTTCGGGCTTCGCCAGACGTTAAGTCTGCTCGGCCAATCCTTCGTCTCAGCCTTCGCATTCAAGTCTACAGCCGACCCTACCCGGGCCAGCCGTAACAGCTGCTAGGGTGTCCCAATCCGTAATTGGCGATCAGAAGGTTGTGTGGCATCACAATGGCCTGTGATCGTCAGCAATCACATGTGATTTGATAGGTATCATGTCACTTACTTGACAATTTAACGAATATCTTCCTTTTCGGTCCACATATGTATCACTGTATAGTGACAGCTTTTCTTGGGCCGCACCATCACTAATCCTGCAGGCTAGTGAAGTCAAGTAGCTCGACAGAGCACTTCTCCGGTACCACCCAAGGCTTCGTTTCAACGCCCCCCTGGGGGAATTTTCTCCTCGTCCAGGCATGGTGATGTGGACTCCAGCCCATGTCTCAACTCTGATTTTCCATGCATGCGGCTCCGCCCTGTCCCGCTTCCTCACTGGGCTACACGTACGGCGTGTGTTGGATGAGGGTGTGGTGGGAGGTCCAGTTGCCCGATATAGTGGGCGTTTGGGAGGTCTGGGGCGGTAAGGAAGTGGTGCCAGACGAGGTGGCCACTGTGGTAGATGAAGACGGCCCCGTGGTGAAGTGGATGAGAGATTCCTAGTCGGTTAAGAAGGAGAAGCACTGCTGGGCAGGTTGTAACTTTGATGAGCACCATCGAGCGATGTGGTAGATGAAGACGGCCCCGTGGTGAAGTGGATGAGAGATTCCTAGTCGGTTAAGAAGGAGAAGCACTGCTGGGCAGGTTGTAACTTTGATGAGCACCATCGAGCGAACTTGGACCGATATAAAACTTGAACATAACCTGACAAGATTTCAGACAACAAACCATAACCAATGCTCGCAAGAAACCGAGATCGGGACACAAAAAGCTCAACCAGAGTAGCACAGTTCTTGGCATGTGAATGGCGATGAAACATTATAGTAGGATGGGACCATGAAAAAGCTCGGATACAATCGGCCACTTGTTTGAACGACAAATGTTTTGGACGGCGAAATGATTCAGTTGAGGAGATGGTGAACCATGCTAGCTGTTCATGAATGACAGGTGAACGTACGTCTGACCACTCAACTTCATGGATCACTCTTGAAGCAGCTCCAACAGTCGTTCCGAAAACTTTGTCGACTCGCTCAGACACGATTGAACAAATGTGACTTTAACTACCGAAGGAGTTTAAGTAAATATATCTGAAAGTAATGTGGACAATTTACCAATCAGAACATCAACATATGCCGTTTTGGTCCATGCACGTGATGCTGGACAGTGGTCTCCCGAACTACATATCGACCGCAACAGCACTTCATTCGATAGAGAAGACTCGGATAGTGTCTTCCTATGAACACTATCACTATTGAACATCCACAAAGGAAGCACACTTGCCGTACGATATAGGATCTCCTTGAACGAAAGATTCTCAATGACTCGGAGTGACATCGACTGTAGAAGCAAACAATGATGATACTGCGCATCCTCGAAATATTGAATAGATCGTGTTATCTCAGCACCGCCCTGGGAAATGTGGATAAGGACCCCATTGTACGAGACAATGCCTTGAAAGTGAAATATACATTTGGTGCACACACGTTTGTGTGTAGATAGACATTCATTTGTCCAGGTACCGTGTTGTGAATGATTGATCCATATATACATCAGTCAATGGCGCACTCCCTACGGCGCTCGCGTGGGTCCTGGAATTCTCCATGAGGATGTTCTTCAATCTTGGTGCCATCGTTGTGATCATGTCTGTGTTCCTTTTCACTCCAGAATACGACTCCCTCCAGTCTCAGGTCTCGTATCCGAATATAAAACTTCACGACATGTATCAGCAAGAGAACAATGAGTTGATGAGTGATGCATGTCGGATAGATAGCATCATCCAAGGCAAAATGTTTCCTGTCACCTTCACCTTTTTTGTCAAGTGTTGGCTGGAACGTGTGTATCTGCTGGTACACGATGAGGAACTTCTCATGCATGAGTGACCTCACGTATGTGCTTGCAAGCCTGGTAGTAAGATGACATCTACAAATACTTGACACTGCATGTGATTGATTTGCTGGATCGACCGGGCGGCGATAAACATGATGCAAGTATCCCCTGATGGAGAAGCATTGATTATTGATCATCCATTGATTATTGATCACCCATTGATTATTGATCACCTTGATCATCTCCTGTGCGACCATACCTCTGAGGAACGCAGTGGTATTCGGCAACTCTGCGGATACTAGGGCAGTGCTGCAGCCCCGTGGTTGGCCCACCATTTAACCGGTTGTAGAGCCCCACAACCTCTGCCACTGACGGGCACTCAACAGCATTGGCGGTCACTTTGGTCGACGCACCTTCTGAAGGGATTGAAGCTCCCGCCAAACTGCCACCCACCGCTCCATACCAGGGTAAGTCTCCACAGGAATGAAATGGCCTTGTTGGTAGGCTTTGGAAGGAGTCAGAAAGGGACCTCCCAGGTTGGCACCCGGAGGTGCTAACGTGTGGGAGATACCACACTGGAAAGGCAGCGTTCCTAGTGCAGCGCCCCTCCTCTGATACAGTTCTGCTTTGGATCCCCCCAGACTGCAAGTTTGCCCTTAGGTTCCTGAACCACACCATTCAGTGTCTATGGATGGTTTCTACCTACTGGCAGAGGCTGGGAAGTGGATTCCAGAAGTATGCAAGATGTCTAGCTGTGTATAGGGACAAGCTGCGGGGCGCATTCATCCAAGATGTCATTGATTGCTGGTACCCAGCTGGCACAAAATTTGGGGACCCTGGAGACCCCATCTGTGGTGTGAATTCTTTCACATCCCCAATACTCCTCATTTTTCTTGCAACCATGCATACTCGTCTTTTGCCGTCATCATCATGTGGAAAGCCATTAGTAAATGTTCTGTCAATGTTGGCCAACCACGCAGAAGGAATAAATGGGATGTGCCAAAATCCTGATCAACCTCCATTTTGACATCCCCATCTTTCTGGTCTTCCTCTCCTGCGTTCACTTCAACATCTTCCGGCGGACTACCTTGATTTTGGGTCGATGGTGGCACCCGAAGACCCTTCCAAGCGTGGTCATAAAGCCTCTCCCCGATTATGTACCCCATTGGAGCAAGATGATTGAGGGGCAGGTAAAACGTAAGTTTCTCTTATTATTTTACCCAACCATACCAACCTACTTTACGCAACGCGCAGTTACATTAAAAATTCCTGGAACGAAGGAGAGGACGACGAGGACGACGAGGCAGAAGAGGAAGACGTAGCTGTGAGCAATGGCTCAATCTTTTCATGGAGTGCTGTTTTGATTTTGGTTTCTTCTTCAGCCAATGCCCATTCGTGTAGTGTGCAACCTCATCAACCAACTCTGGGGTGGTGGTGCCCCATCCCAGCAGGGCTCATCCGATGATGATGCATGAAATTCAGTAATATGATAGATTGGTTGACTGCATACGAGGACCATATTTATATCTGGGAAGCCTCGCTTTTCCAAATGTTCAAACCAATTTCACCAATGAGGTTTATTTGAGTCCTTTTCGGTGCTAAGGGAAAGCTCGAGGGCATGTACCATATACAAGCTGGTCTTACATGTCCAACCGCTCGTGACAACGGATACATTCTTGTATACAAGCGCCAGACCCAGTCGATTAGGCAGCAGCGTGACATCCTCAACAAACATCCACCTTCATTCCTTCTTCCACCCCCCCCCCCCCATGGCGAGCGTGGTGTACGTCTCTGCTGTAGCTACAGCAGTTGGTTTTATGGAGGACGAGAACGATCTTTTCCGCTCCTTCGTCCTGTTGTAGCGCGTGCTCTTCCGAGGGCGGTGAGTCCGGATGTGACAAAGGCCCAACCTCGTTGTTTGCCCACTCGATCTGCTCTGCGATGAGGATCCGCTCGCGCTGCTCATCCGACATGGTCATATGCTCCTTTTTGAGCAATGCTTCTTGCTTGGCGAGTGCCTTGGGGGAATTAAAGTTCTGGAACGCCTCCAGATTCACGCCGTTAAACTAGGAGAGTCGGGCAAGGTTGAAAATTTCGTCATTTCGTCATTTCGTCATTTTGTCAGGCTGAATATGTAGCCAATGAGAAACCATGATGAAAATTTCAATGGTGTCAGACGCAGCAGTGGGAAATTTTGCAAGTCTCTCTCATTTCAGATGTCTAGTTTACCGATAGCCCTTACATCGCAGATACATGGGACTCTGTCGTGTGATCCCAGTCCGTCTTGAGACTCACGGTGAACAGGTTCATCACAGCCTTCGACAGCGCAGATTGTTTCGAGACGGAGATGACTAGGATCAAGGGAACAATAGTGACGACGATTACTGTCCAGGGAGTTCTTGCAGTGGGGCACTGCACAACAGGGACGGCCACGTCGCAAGGAACAGGGCATTCACTATTATCCTGCACTGCTCATGCCACGAGACCGTTGCAATGAACGCAGCAACCACCAGGGTTTAAATGAGGTGTTCAGGAGATATGCAAGGCACGTGGCAATTTCAATTTATGGAGACAAAATCTGCAGTGCGTTCTTCTCTGAGTCTGACCTTCTCAACCTGTGGTATCCCCCTGGAATGAAGCTGTTTTCTCTTCCACAGTGTTACCATTGGAAACAGAGACGTTGGTAGCTTTGAATGCTGATAGGGGAGACCGGCTAGCAAATTTATGCCTCCAATGAGCAACAAGCAGATGCATACAAGACCAAGATGGTCCCGGACACCCAAGTGAAATAACTCGGCATCACCGACTCGTTCAGGAAGAATCTGCAGAAAGGCTCGTCAGCCGTTCAGCAGGCGTGAAACAAACACATATAGCGCACGTCGACACGGTATCGTTCACATATTGCATCAATGTTCGCACTGACAATCAGCGACTACAAAAACAGCTGATGACCATCGTCCCATGCCTTCGATGGTGGGACGTCCCCGCCCTGGTATGAGCCATGTGAGAGAAGGTAGAGCTTGTTAGCAGTGACGAGGACAAAGGGTGTTTGAGCGCTGTGTGAAAAAGTCGGACCCCTGGTAGTGGGGTTGGGAATGGTAAGGCCCCCCCGGCCCCTGGGCCAGCCATTCATTGATGGATGACCCTTGTCACACAATTGACCAAGGTTCAGTGTGAGGTCTGGGTGAACATGAGCATGACTGCAGTGGCATACCTCGCGCTGGGGCTGGGGTGCACGACTGTCACGGTGTGCAGCCTATACAACGGCAAAAACACACTCAGCATAGGGATCTATGTACGTCCACCTTTCCTTTCCTTCCAATTTTTTGCACTGCCTGTTCGTTCTTATCTAATGGACACCTGCACCAGCATCATGAACCGACTCGCACGATCAACTCCACTCATGGACCCTCCTGGTTATGGTGTCCCAGCACTCTACACTGTCCGAGCATTCACGGCCGACACAGAAAACCTCATTTCTCATGACTCATCGGCAACTTGTAGCAGATCCTCGGTCGCATTTGACGACTTCTGACTTCAGTTTTGGCGTCCAATATTCGTGTTCGTGTCGAGGTGTGACCTGATCCGGGTCTTGTGATGGTAGTGGACACTGGTGTCTTTTCGGTCCTTCAGTCAATCACATGCACGAGAGGCTTACAATGACTAACTGTCCTAGTATTGCAGTGGGTCACACCTCGAACTTACCCGATGATCAAGGCAACCCCGACCGTGTCTCTCCTGAGCCCCAGAGGAAGCACACGAGTA
The DNA here is from genome assembly GCA_038091455.1 of Leccinum uliginosum. Classification (NCBI taxonomy): domain Eukaryota; kingdom Fungi; phylum Basidiomycota; class Agaricomycetes; order Boletales; family Boletaceae; genus Leccinum; species Leccinum uliginosum. The sequence continues at coordinate 32,391 of JBBPOM010000259.1, forward strand.
ACAGTTCCATTTGTCTTTGTTCGGCAGACCCCACGTGAAGTAGCGCAGATGGGCCGGCCCAACAGGTTCCAATTACGTAAATTATTCATGTTCCCTCGAGTCAGTTACTACTTTATGTCAGTACTGTGACTTGTATACCACTATGACATATTTTATATCGCAATCTGGTTTACATACAACCAGACACTCTCACTCCCTCTTGCACCCTGTCCATCCACAGATCGACTGCAGGGTTATTAAATCATTACCCATGTGGTTTTTATGTGTATTTTCTGACATCGTTACAGGCTGTGTGGTACTCATCCAGGCTATTAACCTGCTATTTTGGGGTTATTATGATCCTATTATTGACACTGAGAGTAGCGTGAAAACAGCAACTAAATTCATACTCTGATCGTGCTGATGACCGGACCGGACGCCTGGGCCTGATTATATAAGATATTTCATGTGATGTTTCTAAGTCCAACGTGCAAGAGGGAAACAAAAAATAGCACGATCGATTCGATGGAGGAAACTGTTCGAACTGATACTAATATATGATGTGAATTCCTTTGATCTCGACCACCACCTGCTACCATGCCCCAAATTTCGACAAAGAAACAAATCTTGACCGATCTTGATGCATTAGAGTTCTGGGTCCTGCTTACAAGGATCAAGAATTTGCGGCAGTGGTTGGAGGAAGAGTCAGATCGATTGAAGATGAAGGTGACGAGGAGCTTACCTTCATATTACCGCCCACCCCGCCCACCCCACTCCATTCCTGTCTGCAATCGAAGCCGAGTTGGACTCAGAGACCTCGGACTCGGTTGACTCAAATGACGCATGAGAGGCACAGTATCAAGACCTGCTGGGAGTGATTAGAGCACTCCGGGATGAAATACAAGCATCACGTACAATCAATCGAGTTGCCATACCTCAGATGAAAGCGTCGCAACTGCCCCTCCTTGACCACTTCGCCGAGTCCCAGCCTCACTTGTTTTGGAAGAAAGTATGCGTTGACTCTGAGGTTTTCGACTACATTCTAGATCAGATCGGAGGCCGTGATGTATTCCCTCACCTACAACTTCCAATCGCAATCCAACTCGCAATATTCCTGAACCAGGCGGGTCACTATAGAAACGCTATAGCGATGGAAGACATAGCTCAATGGGTAGGCATTAGTATCGGATCAGTGGTGAATTGTACGAACCGCACCATGGCGGCAGTTCTTGCGCAACATGACAACTTCATTTCAATTCCATCGGTCGAGTCATTTGATGCGGAGTTGGCACGGTTGTTTGTCGAGTCCAGGTCGTGTGAGGCATGGAGTAGAGGAATATTTGCAGCGGATGGGTCAACGTTCAACCTGTTCCGGTGTGGTTTGAAAGCCCGTTTTAAAACTCCAACAAAAACTTCGCTCCAAAGAGAAAATTTTATCATCATACCCATAAAAGTGATAAGCGCAGAAAGCTTGTGGGTGTGGGATAACCACTGAATATGGACTCTAGGTCACACTGGAGTTCACTGTGAGTAACCTAAGATGATATTGAGCGAAGTAAAGCGAGCTACAGACCTGGAGTTCACTGTGAGTAACCAAAGGAAACAGAACAGTGGACTCCGAGGTTTGAGTCGAGTGGCTGTAAATACTGGTAAACAACTAGCAG
>JBBPOM010000260.1:0-34018 GCA_038091455.1 Leccinum uliginosum
AGGAGTTTCATTAGTCGAAAACTCTTGGAATAGCGGACCTAGCCTCTCCCGGATCTCAGCAACTGGGGATAAAAAGTAAATTTGGTAGCGGACCGCATGGTGCATCTCGCGAGGATTCCCTAGGGTAGATTATCATCGACACTGGATCGGCCCCCCTCCTTCGAAGCATAAATACAATGGATGGGCACGCTTTGCTATCAGCGTTTGCCCCCTCTATACACCACTATGAAGCTCTTGAACGCAGACGGTGGCCTTGTTCTCGCGTCGCTTGTCGGATCTGCGTTGGCGGGCGCGACATATAGTCTCAGCGAAAGTATAGTTGGCGAAGACTTTTATGCTTCCTTCAACTTCGAAGCTATCGCCGACCCCACCGATGGCCGCGTGTAAGTGATGTCATGCTTATTTATTCGGCATTCGTTTACGCTCTTCCTATGATGCAGGAACTATGTCGACCAAGCGACAGCTCAGAGCTTGAATCTCACTTATGCCACTAGCAACACGTTCATCATGCGCGCGGACGACACCACCGTGCTCTCAGCCAGTGGCCCGGGACGGAACTCGGTACGGATTCGTTCTAACAATCAGTATACGACCCACGTTGCCGTGTACGCTGGCCTTGTATTTTGGACTAGACGCGTGTGTGATCTTTTTTTTTTCACCCAGGTTCGATATGCCCCATATGCCACAAGGATGTGGGTAAGTTCACCTCTGATAGTGGTTATCAAATTACTTTTATCTGATTATCTGATTGACGCCGGAAGCACGTGGCCGGTGAGTGTTTCTGGTGCACACGTGAAGCAAATGGAGTCAATATTCGGACCTAGGCCGTTTGGGAGACCAATGGGTCCAACTGGCCTGATGGCGTACGCTCTCTCCATGTCACATATGGCCCCAGTCTCAACACTTTTGTAGGGTGAAGTCGACATCGTCGAAGGAGTAAACGACGTTGAGCCGAATCAATCCACACTACATACGAGCCCCGGTTAGCAGGGTCACTGTCCTTCATTGACAGTGCAGTTAACATCACTCTTCCTAGATTGCTCAATGCCCGCCTCTGGTGTCACGCAACTCGGGTAAGGAGATAATTGCGCACTCTGTGACCATGCCTTCTCAATATCTGCGTCAGGACGACCGTTTCCACCGATTGCGACACTACAGGTTGGCACTCGAACCTTTCTGTTTAGGGGTGAAACTTACCGTATACAGTCGATGGAAATGCTGGTTGCGGGGTGCAGCTCACCGAGGACTACAATAGCTTCGGCCCCAGCTTTAATAGTATCGGTGGCGGATGGTGGGTGTTTCACAGACCTCGTGATTTGAGGATTGCCTCAGAAAGGCCCCCTAGGTATGCGATAGAGCGCACAACAGACTACATCAGTATCTGGTTCTGGGAACGCGGGGATGCATCAGCACCGGTGGATGCGACCAGTGGTGCAGCTACTGTCGACACCAGCAGCTGGGTGAGTCGCCGCTTCGCGTTCTCTCGAGCATTCGTTGATAGGGTCGTTTACAGGGAACGCCTGCTGCATACTTCCCGAACACAGACTGCGACTTGGCGACCCACTTTGGTGCCAATAATATCATCATAAACCTGACTTTCTGTGAGCCTTGGTCGACATTCCCCATGAAGTCGAAGGAGTTACTTAGATTTGTACGTAGGCGGTGATTGGGCTGGTAACGCGGGTGTTTATGCCGCTTCTGGGTGTCCCTCGGACTGCGTCGGTATGTGATTTTCCCCATCCCAACTCGAACACTCTCAAATACTGCGCCTTTCCCCTCTCAAACCAGACTACGTGAATGGTAAGAAAAAGGACCGTTCTCATGTCCTGTCGCTAATTCTAATTCATTAGACAACCCATCCGCTTTCACTGACGCCTACTTCCAGTTCACGTCCATCAATGTCTACGAGTAAGACTCGGTGTGACGAAAGGAAATGTTCAGTAGACGTGTAAAATAAGAGGACGTCTTTCGTTCTTTCCTGCCGCAACAAACAGCAATCATTGGTATATGTATCTGCGGTATTTATCAGTTATTTAAAATGTCATAGTCCATATGGTACTTAGCATTATCGATTCAGGGTGAACCTATCTCTTTCAGAAAGACTTCAAGATGCTGGTTGGAATGATATTTTTGGCGGGATGGTCGACGTCGCGAGAACTTGGCATGACGTCGACGCGTTAGCTAAAGGCATCGGACTTGAGTAGTATAGTACATAATGAGTGTGTTGCCCGCACCTTCGAAGTTCACACACCCCTCAAACGCCAACTTCGATGGACTGTCAACTAACAACAAGCGATCCTTCTCATCAACATCATCTCAATGCAATCGTGGCGATGAAGGTAAACAGGTAAGAGTGTTTTCCTGTTTACACGGAACATCCGAGTCATTTTACATAACTCCTTGTGTTGATACAGCAACTCTTGCTCTCCATTTGCGTTGATGCTCCTTGCTGGGATGTCATGCAATGGCATGTCAAGCCAGAGCAAATCTTTTCCCTCACTGTGGTAACGTCTGGTCGACGCAGGGAAACTAGAGCCGCCATGACTCAATATAGTCCTGACGTGAAGGTGTGTCACCAGTAAGTTCCTCCGAGGAAGGCATTTCATTGATGGCCCTGCTGCTACCTAGTTGCGCTCATGCGCATGCGAGGTCCCATGATTGTCGATCATGCATCATGTCCCAACCATATCCGCCGAGTCGGGAATCTTCCATCGGGCCGAGGTACCGAGTGCTGTCATCGCCTCGCGCTATCTCCCTTGGCGGGCCTTTCAAGACACGAGATTATCTCAAGGCCCCTCGGAACTCCGTTGAACTACACCCCTTTAACCTAGTCGGCCCTAGCGATCGTGCTCGCTGTCCAGGCCCAACGAAAACGAAAAGAACCGAGCAGTACATGCAGTGTCATGCACTATAACCACAACTGTGGCGATGACCTTGTTCTTAGATGGGAATGAAACACGAAATCCAACGCATCTCCCGGCTCCGCCGATCCAACTGATTTGGGCTTTGGCGGCCTAGCCCATGGCAGAATCTAGCCTTGAGCGTGTCTTGCAATTTACACAGATCAGGCTTGCTTCGTCCGTGTTCTCACGATTTGTTCAATGCTATTTGACTTGAAAAGATCACGCCTGGCATTCTCGTGAGGTCCCAAGTGCGCCGCTTCCCGTCCGACACTCACGATAATTCATTCCCCCCTTTGGATCTTTTCTTCTTTTTAGCCATTTCCTCCGGTCCCAGAGGAAGGGAGGCACAGAGTTCTTGTTTTTATTTGGCTCATCGATCACAGTGTCTTCCTGCCCTTTCCCTGATGCAGCGCTGGATATTGTAGAGTCAGTGCGTATCCAGGTCCCCCCGTTGAGACAAACCTCGAAGAATATTCCGTGCGTCTTTTTTATTATCCTTTTACAACGTGGTCGGATGTAACGCGGACATTTCGGACAGCTTGATACGACTGTTCACGACCATTTGCGATGGCTGCCAATGGCACCAGCCAAGAACCGGTCACTTCCTCAGGGATGAATTCCATACGACCCGTCTTACGATCGCTCATGCTCGCGCATACGTTTTTGATTCTCCTCGTCCCCCTCTTGTTCGCGCTGCTTTACTATTCTACGCCTCGTAGTCGCCGCCGGCCCATATTCATCCTCAACGTCCTCGCAATCGCCATGGATCTTTCCATAGGGGTGCTTGCAGATACCGCCGGAGTGAGTCGACAGCTGAATTGACCCTGTCATCCTCAGAAGTCGATTGCATCGACAGGTTCATGTCATACTTTCTCCTGAGGACCCTTTACCGACGATGGTGCGTGCTTCCTTGGCATCCATGGGTTCGTTTCAGGCTCATGAATGCTGTTTTCACAGTTGTATATTGCGAGCGGGGTCATCGGCATTTTTCTATCTATGCTAGTTGACCTCATCCTGTTGATGCGCCTCGTCTCTGCATACCTCGGTCGAGTAGGCACCGGTCGATTCGCGCTCATCGTGTCCCTCCCCATCTTTCTCAAGATCGCTCGGACGATCAACGTCATCGTTTTCCTCAAGATCTTGTTTGATATTACGAGGTCCGACGACCAGGACGTCATCGCTGCATACTTCACATTACCCTATCTAAAGATAGAGTGGGCAGCGCAGGTCGTCGACAACAGCTACGCGTCCGTCATGTTTCTCTGGACTATCTACGGACGGAGGACCATCAGTGAATGTCCCAGCGGTGGCAGCAGCAGTGCTCTGCAGCGTAAGATATTTCTTATTCTATTTCCGCCTTCCCCTGATGCTCAGTCACTCTCTAGCGTCGTTGGTTCACCGTGTGCGGTTCCTCTTCCGCATCGCGGTCTTCAATTTCGTCATCCCGACCCTCTTTTCGATCGTGCAGCTAATCATCAGTTTTCAAAACGTCTTTTCGGGGTATGTGGGCGACGTAATATACGTGAATGCCATGGTGTCTGTGTATGGCGTCGTGTTCGCAAGCGTGTGGGCGGGTAAAGAGAGTCTGCGGAATTGGAAGGAGGCGAAGCAGTTCTGGGAGCACAACAACAACAACTTCCCAAACCAATCACGACATAATCGACATACGATGGAGGGCGACGACGATGTGGAAGCAGTTGGGGAGGCGTGGAAGGAGGCGAGGTGTTCGACGGCGGAGTCTGCGGCAGTCATCGAACCAACCGTCGCGGTGGACGATTCCCGGAGCGAAGCATTGGACAGTACGTTGGAGGGGGCCGAACGAGGTAGGGATTGTCTAGACCTTCATCATAGATCGTTGACGAGATCTGTTTCGTAGAGTTTGCGCGCTTCGCGGGCGACGACGACCTCCAGCTATCCGTCCGATAGCCATCACGTGGCGGTGTGGGTACGTGTCTTTCAAGATACGCATCCCCCCGAAGTTGGGACCCCCCTCTATTTTGTTAATTTTCAAATTGCATTTCACGGGCGCTGGGCGACGCGACGGATTGTTGACAGGTGACAACGGTTCACTGATCGTAGTGCTGTTACTTATCGCGGTGGGTTTTGCCCTACGCGGCTGCACAAGTTCGGCCTGTATTGTCGCTGTTGCCAAGGAGGGAGCGGGTGAGTCCGGACCATGCGTCTTCGGCCGGTACATACGTGCATACACATAGGTCTCTGGGCTAGTGTGTGCTCAGGCTCCGGCCGTGACTGGTGCGCGGATCGAGAGGAAATAGGAATCTTCGCCAAACCTGGATGTATTCATATCGGTAGCTAGATGACTTATATTGGTAGTATTGCGTCGAGTTCTAGGCCGTCAAACCCACAGCCACTGATCAGTGTTGTCCTACAAAGCAGGGGCCCGGGTCTCGGCATGATACGACAGGATCGACGACACATGCAGAAGGCGGCTGGCTTACATACATTTTCCAGGAGGTAGGAAGAACCCTGCAACGCTCCACTAACCTTAGCGGCCAGCTGGCAAGGGCTCGCACTGGCAGTGCGCGTTTGCAAGACTTGACGATCACTGCCAGTGCCAATGAACTCGAATTGTTCCTGAGCGTGGGCTTTTGTTTTGAAACATCAGAGACCGTTTCCAGCGATCCGCATGATCATAAACCGGCGAGCACATATTCATCTCACCACTTAGCACCAAATCTTCACTTGATATCTCCGAGCTGGCCGGAACTTGAAAGTCACGAGAAAAATCGCTCGAGACTAGGCCATCACCCTACGTGGAGCATACCTGACATGGGTAACCATCAGCTTCACGACCATCTATCAGTTTCGCCATCATAAGTCATGCACCACAGGTCCTGATAAACATGGCTAAATTCTCTTTATGTTCAAGTACGCCGATGAGGAACTTTTTACATTGTACTGCTGGGCAGTCCCTCCGCCATTCGTTCTTATCCGTCCGACCCTAGAGATAAATTAACTGTAGATCAGTACGAAACAGCATGAGTGGGTCCCTGAACCACTGTTGACAAGGAAGCGGTCGCTCAAATTTTATAGATTCCTTGAACACCGTTTTGGCATTTATACTCTTGTCTTGTTCGCCTGTCGTCCGTGCTGAGATTCACTGTAATTTTACGTTGTAAGTGGCACTGGGGGGGTCAGACAACTGGTGGGTGTACTCACAAATTGTAGGGGAAGCACCAACGTGTGCTACTGGGCTAGCCATCACGCAGGAGTGCTCACAGCTGTGGTGGGGGGAATAGGTGGGCATAGATTCGATGTACGCACAAAGGATGGCGCTGATACGGTCCCGGCTTTTCAGGAGTATTGTTCGCCTTCTTGATCATATGCATCTATTCCGCTCGATCACGGCCCAAAACTTCCTCCGCAATGATGAGGTATGCGCCTAATGGTCAGCGACCTGTGATTTCACGGCCTCTGGGAGTGCAAGAACCGGACTTGACAATGCCATATATTTTTTCGGTGCCTGCTGGGGAAGGCCAACGCTGTGAACCGCCCGCACAATCACACGGAAAGGAGTGGACGACGGTCGATCTGGCGCGGAGCCCCTGGGACGCTCGGATACACCGAGGGCTGGCTGTATGAGCCACGAGGATGTACATTACAGTAATATTGATGCTGATATTGATTGATTCTGTTACAACATTCGGTTGAGTGGCTGAGAAGTCCTGAGAAATTCTATAGTGCGACTTCGTTTCACTGAGAGAACGTTCGCTTTCCTTTTTTTTTTTTTTCTTTCTCTCTTTCTCTTCTCTCCATGCCTAGCTTATTCTCGCGCTCAAGGACAACCTCGACACCAGGAAAGAAATCATCATCAACAGCGACAACAACAGCAACCAACGCCCTCGTCGCCACGCCCGGCTTCGACGAGTTCGGCCAAACCAGCTCTCGCTCGCCCATCCCAACGCCCTCGAAAAAGGACGGCGGAAGGAAGAAAACTCATGAAGGAAAGCTCAGAGCACGCACTCTGAGCTCTCCCAGACACGAACCCGATCTCGGCGACCTCGTAACCCAGATACCGGACGGCAGTTTTCTCTCCCTCAACCTCGATCGGCCTCGCGACGAATCTGGCGAGGAGAGGGCCTTGGAACATGATTATGGCTATCTCTCTTACGAGCGCCATGTCGTGCTCGGCCTCGACGAGGTGGCACGGCTCGTGGACGTCGTCGCCGTCGAGCTGGGTTCCCGCTGTCTGACAACGCCCTTCATTTTCTCAGCCCTCGCTCTAGATATATCTTCGTCAGCGATCAAGCGCCTCATTCGTACCTTTTTGGATACCTGCGCCAACCCCTCGTCTCAAGATGCAGAACACCGCTGGCGCGAAGAAGCTCGCTTCGCAGGTCCGCACGAACTGGGCATGTGCATCCGCTGGGGTCTTGCGCGGGTCGTAAGAGTCGTGGGTGGTCAGGCGGTCCGTGGTCTTATCTCTTGGGAACACTATGTGGAGTTTCGTGATTCGGAAGCTGGTATGCACCGCTCTCCCTTGCCCTTTTCACATACACGAGGCCTCGATCACTGATTCATCATTTCTTGCCTCGGTTCTTTGCCAGCACTCAACTACCCTCCGACGCACTTTGCAACCTTTTTGCCCCCGTTGCCTCCCGTTTTGAGGACGATACTATGGACTCTGCTCAGCCTCCTCATTCGCTTTACAGCCCACAGTGCATCCTCCGGACACACCCCACCTACACTCTCGCCTCTCTTTGGACCTCTGCTTTTCGGCTTGGGTCCGGCTTGCCTCTCGTTCCATCACACCTACATTCATTACCTTCGTGCCGTCAACGCCATGGAACACATCATGCTGGCCTTCATCCGTTGGCAGGACTCACCCAAGGCCCCAGGGACGCGTTCTGACATCAACACCAACGTTGCCTTTGGAAGCGCAACCACTCTCGGGGTCCCGACCCGTCTCAAAGACTGGATCAGGGGATACCCCTCTATGCTCCCCTTTTTACACGTCAAAGAGAAGCAAGACAAGCCGCAAGCACGCCGAGGGGCACGGACGATGCGCGTGGTCAGCGTCCGTCGCAACGTACGCATGTACTCACCCGACTTGGTCAAGACGGCCGCTAGTTGGGCGTCCAACCCCCGTTCCAGTCAGGATGGCAGTCATGGATTACCTAGTTCCAGGGAATGGGAGCGTATCGCCCCTTCTGGACTGAAGCTACAGCCACGTTATTCGGATGCATACAAGAAGAGAATGGACTTGCCGGCCAATTTCCATCCATACACGAGTCCAACGATGGGGACATCGTCCGCTACGTCGAGCACGTCTTCGGCGTCGACGTCTAGCGGAGGTGCCAGGGCAGGCGAGGACCGCTTCAGGACTCTGACTGAGCTAAAGTGGGGTGAATTCGAGGCCTCGGGGTTCGGAACACTGGAAGTTGACGAGAAGAAGCTCCAGTTCGATCCTACCGAGGGTGAAAGGACGGTATGTCCACGAGACCGCTTTCTGACGTGAAGCTTAGCTCTCTTGACAGAACCGCACGGCCAAGCGTGCGACGATGAACTGGAACGATTTCTCGGCCATCGGTTTCGACCGTCCGGACGCTCGCCTCAGTGCGACCCTTCAGTTCAGTACTCCCGTCGTCCATTCCATAACTACGTGGCCGACACAAAACGCAAACATTACGAAAAAACTGAAGAAGACCCAGCGTGCGCTTCCTCCATTCGGCTGGGATACTGAACCCGTCATGGGATCCGAAGAAATGGTCGAGGAAGCGTTCTTGGACGTCTTTTGCGACTTGGTATATGGAGGTGGGTGGATGGACATTGAACGCGGTGAGGAGACCGACAGGGAGTGCAACTGGGCCTTGGTAAACCTTCTTGCATTGCTCATTCACGCGGGGCTTCTGCTCACTCATATCCCCCAGATCGAGTTCAAGTCTCTGCCACTCAACAAGAGTCCGGCCAAAGGAAGCGATCCTCGCACTGCAACCACCATCTTTCTGTTTGAAGAGTTCGTGCCGTTGGAGTATAGACAGCAGCTTGCGAAAGAATCTGGGACCAAGCGCCGCCTGCCCTTTCTGTTCTCGCCGTCCAGCAAATCGAGGCCATGGAAACCTGCTGCGACGCTGAATGGTCGGCCTTATGTCGTGGGACACGTTCCCAAAAGCCCTACTTTTCGCGAAGTGGAGTTTGAGGGGATGCTAAGGTCCAACGGCAGCAAGATACTTACACTGTCAAAGGTCGCTCCTATGGTTACGGTGTCCCCGGTGTCACCAGTCACGCAGGGAGACAATGATCACCCGTACTCGCGACCGGGTACAGCGGGCTCCAACGGTTCCTCTCCAGCGCGGCCATTAGAGCGTGTGCCTTCGGACTCGCCGTCCACACCCGGAAATACCAAGCGGCGGTTTCGGATTCCTGTTCCGAGTCCGTCGTCGGTAGTGCGACGTTCCTCGCTCGTGCCAGCTGAGTACTCTACCGTGGATTTCGAGACGCGCTTAGCGAGTTACAGTGACGACGAGCTGAACGAGAGTGCGAGCGTGAAGGCGTTGACGCCTGCTCAGAAGCAGAAGCGGAGGATGTCGAGGGATGATGCGTGGGTGGACATACTTGTTGCTGCGCACACCCGCCGAATGGGCTCACAGGAAGCGGAACGTCGACTTCCAGGAGGAAAGGGCGGGCCCATCAAGGGCGGTCGGTCGGACCCCGAGCTGGCGAGCCAGGAGATTGCAATGGTTCTCGCGGGCGTGAGGGCGCGTTCACCGCTCTCGGACGGCGAAGAGGCGCAAACGCGACGATCGTCGGCGGAGCCATTCCAAGACCCGATTATTACCCCTCGGGAAGCGGAGCGAGAAAATGAAGAGATCCAGGAAGAAGAAGGAGAGGAGGACCCCGATATCGAGTCAGTCATGTCGTATCCAAAACCCAAGCGAGTCGGTTATTTCGATCTGCACCCGGATCGACGACCGGGAGGAACACCTCTACCGGTACGACCGCCGGTTAACGCAAACGACTCTGACGGTGATGATGATGACGTGCCAGATGAACTGGTTTATGGGACGCCTGAAAACACTGTTATTCCGACGCCGGAGGACATGAGGCCTTCGTTCGAGTCGGAGGGAAGCAAGTACGGTCCCTCGGCGTCGCCGTCGCCGACAGGCGAACTCGACGCTCCGGAACTTGGCGAAAAGCACAACTTGCGATTCGAATCCATGACATTTCCCCAACCCGTGTTGTCCGACGATGATATCCATAAATCCATACCGCAGAGCAAGACTACGTTGCTCATTGAAATGTACCGCGAAAAAGAGAGGCAGAGCCTCGCCTCTGTCCCGTCCAAACTCCCTGTTCCTGTTCGATCTACGCCGACCTCCCTTTCCAAGAGCGCAGAAATTGCCCCTGTTTCCCCTGTTCCCAGAGCCTCATCACCTGCCTCGGCTCCTGAATCCGACCCACCCGAGATTGAAGATGAGGCTGAATCAGAGGTTGGTGCGGACTGTCAACTGTCGCCGCCAGATCCGGAGATGCTGTTCTCTGATTCGGGTCGCAACACACCGGGGCGGTACGTTCACGGTGCCCCTCTTCACAACGTCTTGGAGGAAGAAGAGGAAGAGTGCTAGTGATTCCGGGGTTCCCATGTAATGTAATGTGCTCGTTGGCCACCACCGATACCTCCACCTTTTTTTTGTTTTTATTTGTCACGGAGATGGACATGTCGGTCTGACTGTTCATTTCCTTATTGTGGCTCGTCTTTTCTTCTTTACCTTACTCTTCCATAGTGTGAATCGTCTCGATTGCTGATTCCTTGAGAGCATCCATTTTCTTTCCCCCCCCTCCATCTAATAACCTCCTTTCTCTTCCTGGAATATCTACGTACGCGATCGTTGACGAGAGCCGAAATACTTGGCTACTTTGTTGTCTATCCTCTCCTCAGGCAGACTCTCTCCCTAAGCTCTCACTCTACCCTCCACCCTTCCTTTTTGCGTGCTATCGTCTTATTAGTTAGTGCAGTGCGTTATGATGGTCTTTTTCCTTGGATATATATATATAACAAGAGGTTTCGATCGATAGAACGTTGTGAATTTGTGGTGGGAGAATGGCTGGGGTCACGAGGGGTTCGTCCTGATAAGATATCAACTGGGCGGGCGGCCCTCCGTATCTATGAGCGATTTGCCACACTAAGCGCGGATACGCTCTTTCCCTTCCATCGCTAATCCTATCACAATCGAGCCTTGAGATGGTCCCAGATCGATCTATCAGAATTTGTGCAGACCGAGGGGGCACATTTTGTGACGTCCATGCGTGAGTTGTCGCAGTTATGGTGACGCTCGTCATGCTTTGACGCTCTCGACGAGTATAGATCCTATCCTGATCCCGAACGTCCTGGCGAGCGTACGGAGCTCGTGGTGAAGCTGTGTGAGTTGTCACGTTTTATGACTGGTGGACCTTGTTGGGGCGAATACACTAATCCTCGGTCATCCTCGGCAGTGTCCCAGGACCCGTTGAACTACGACGATGCGCCGACGGAAGGGATCAGGAGGGTATTGGAGATTGTGACGGGGGAGAAGATCGAACGGAAAAAGGTGCTCGATACGAGCAAGATCGGTATGTCGTCCACGCTGCACCCCCCACGAGTAGTACTGCCATCGCTCGAGCGCGCTTACTATGCTCCCTATATCTAAAACAAAATATAGACTACATCCGACTGTCTACGACCGTCGCGACGAACGCGCTCCTGGAGCGCAAAGGCCACAAGCACGCGCTGCTGATAACAAGAGGATTCAAAGATCTGCTCTTGATCGGAAACCAGTCGCGCCCGCGGATATTCGATCTCAACATCCGCCGCACGGCGCCGCTCTACTCAGACGTCGTCGAGGTGGACGAGCGGGTGACGCTCGTCGGGTATACGTCGGACCCGAAGGCGGAGGAACACGCGGTGTGGTGGAACGAGGACGGGTCGGTCTTGCGGGGGTATCGCGGGCCTGGGTGGGATGGGCAGGGGGATGCGGAGGGTCCGGGGGAGATCGTGCGGGGTATATCTGGGGAGGCCGTTCGGATTTTGAAACGACCAGGTATGCATGCGGATCGACTCTCGTTTGACACACGCTCGATCCTCGTTACTCATTTCTTTCCGCTCTATCACTTCATGCACGGACATTGACGGTGACCTACGTGTCGCGAAACAGATTTCGAGGTTGTGCGGAAAGACCTCGAGCGCTTGTATGACGCGGGATACCGTTCGCTGGCCATCGTCCTCGTACACTCGTACACGTTTCCCGATCATGAGACGCAGGTCGGGAAACTGGCGCGCGAGATGGGGTTCACGCAGGTCTCGGAGTCGTCGCAGCTGCTCCCGATGATCAAGGTCGTCCCGCGCGGTGTTTCGTCTACCGCTGACGCGTATCTGACGCCGATCCTGCGCGAATACCTCGACGGATTTTTTAAGGGGTTCGACGCTCAGCTCAAGGACGGGCAGATCACTAGTCCGCGGGTCGAGTTCATGGGAAGCGACGGCGGTCTCCTAGACCTCCACAACTTTTCCGGGCTGAAGAGCATCCTGAGCGGACCTGCCGGGGGTGTGGTCGGGTACGCCCTGACGAGCTGGGACGAGAAGAGAAAGTACCCGATCATCGGGTGCGTTTTCGTTTGGATCAGCTGGGACCGAAACTGAGACCGAGCCTGTACACAGGATCGATGTGGGCGGAACCTCGACCGACGTGTCGCGTTTCGATGGTCGGTACGAAGTCGTGTACGAGACCACCACGGCGGGGGTGACGATTCAGTCGCCTCAACTTGATATTAACACCGTTGCTGCTGGGGGAGGGTCGTGCCTCACTTTCCGCAATGGACTGTTTCTGGCAGGACCAGAGAGCGCCGGAGCTCAACCAGGTCCGGCATGTTATAGGTGAGTCTTGGTTAGCTAGGCGGCGAGAAGCTTTGCGGGTAACAATACCTTCGATGCAGAAAGGGAGGTCCGTTGGCGGTGACGGATGCCAACCTCCTCCTCGGACGATTGATCCCAGACTACTTTCCAAAGATATTTGGAAAATCGGAGAACGAGCCGCTGGACGTGGTCGCAACCCAAACGGCCTTTGAGGAACTAGCTAGAAAGATCAACGAGACACAAGAACGAGTGTTCGACTTGGACGAGATCGTGTACGGGTGAGTGCCGAGAGTAGAGTAAAGGCGAACACGGAGCACTGACGAACGGGACAGCTTTATCAAGGTCGCAAACGAGACAATGTGTCGTCCGATTCGCGCCTTGACCGAAGCTCGTGGGTACTCCACCGGGGCACACGTGTAGGTGTATTGTTCCGAATCGAGGAATTGGTACATTGATTTTGTGCAGCCTGGCTAGTTTCGGTGGCGCAGGTGGACAACACGCTTGCGAGATCGCGAGCCTCTTGGGGATCAAGACAATCCTGATCCACCGGTATAGCTCTATTTTATCTGCATATGGGCTCGCGTTGGCCGATCGGTGAGGTTATTAGAAACGCGTGGGGATTTGTTGACTGACAGGTAATCTGCTAGCGCGTTCGAGCTGCAAGAGCCGTCCTCGACATTCTATTCTAGCTCGACACGCGCATCCCTTCTCACTCGCCTGGACAAGCTCACGAGGGATGTCCGCGGAGAACTTGCCCGTCAAGGTTTTGAAGGTGATCGGGTGATCGTCGAACGCATGTTAAACATGCGTTTCGAAGGGACGGACACCGCACTGATGGTCTTGCCAAACGCAAACGATGGCGACGGTAAGGATGACTTTGAGGCGGCATTCAAGAGAGTCTACAAATCAGAATTTGGATTCTTGCTGGAGAGCAAGTCGATCATCGTGGATGACGTCAAGGTAAACAAGTTTTCTTAACAGGCATTTTCTTCGTGCCTTGATCACGGCGTTCTCGCGCAGGTACGCGGTATAGGGAAGACGTTTGATTCTCTCGGAGAGTCGGTCTATTCGGAAGTAGAGAGGCTTGAGAGAAGACCCGCGGACCGCTCCCGAGCAGCTTCAACGAACAACGTCTACTTTGACAAGGTCGGACGAGTTCCTAACACGCCAGTGTTTTTGCTGGAGCGTTTGAGCATCGGAGACGAAGTGGCTGGGCCTGCGATGATCATAGACGACACACAGACGATTGTGGTTGTTCCAGGAGCAAAGGCACTCCTCTGCAGCAAGCACCTCTACGTGACCCTTGGCGAATAGAATTTAGAAAGACTTTGTGTAGTTCACGTAATGGCGTAGGATGCGAAGTTCAATATGTACAATTTTGATTTATACATATGAACTGTCACCGCTTGTTCGGCAGAACACCACGATGCACCTAATAACGGCGCGGCAACGTCGGTTCCGAGTAATCCCTCATATCAGAATTTTGGACACTTTTTTGCTGATAGCGTCAAGCTTGTCTTGCTCGAACTTATCTCTATGCCAGGCTGGGGTGCTCAGCGGTGCGCACGTCGGATTTGTCGGACTCAACTGTGCCTAGCAGAGACCCTGGTGATATCCCTGACCCAGAAGCGCCCAGTGTGAACATTCCCACTGGCAGCATTGACACGCGCCGATTTACCGTGACCCCATCCGAGTTCTTGCCTAGCGATTTTGGCGATTAGGGCATAGTCCGTCAAATAATTGGGTAAGTTCGCACTCGGGCTCCAATTGCTAAGTAATAGACAGTCGACGGGAAGCGCGCGTCCCTTCATTCCATGCCCAACGTCCTCTGAGCCTCCCAAGGTCTCCACACAAGTCTCCCGCCTCGCAATGCTGCCATTCTTTTCACGCCGTTCCGTCGACCCTCTGACTCCTGTATCTAGAGACAAAGTACATGCTCGGAAGCCATCTGACCTCTCCCATTCTTCACGCACTCGGGCCAGGTCTGAAGCGAGCCTGTTAAGACGCGTCTCGACCCTCTTGACCGGCCGTCGACGATCCCCTTCGAAAACATCCTTATCGCAGATTGCCAACGCGAGCCCAGTAGGAATAGGACACATCTGTCACACCTTCCCTCGGCGGTCCAATGCTCTATCCAGGATCTCGAGCGACTCCAGCACCACGCAGTCTTCCCTTGAAATCCGGCGTCCCAGTGGTCTTGGGAGACGCGCGAGTCTTCTCGAATCCAACCGCTCCACCACCGATAGCGAGAGCTTCAGGGGGGAGGTCGAGGAACGTACGCACATCAGAGACAGGGTCCCGACTGGGTATGCGAGCCTGCCCAATCTGCTGGGCGGAACGTTTTATGCGCCAGAAAGAGAGTATTCACAACCCGTGCTTTTACCTGCACGTCGCGCGGCGCCGAACCTCCCTCTTCCTTCTTCCCTCTTCCAAGCTGTTCTTGAATGCCTTTCGAGGAACGATCTCACTGTCGTTGCGCTCGTGTCTCATGGGTTCTGCGATGCTGCTAGACAAGCATTGTACCACTCTCTCGATGTCCAGACGATGGGGGTGTCATCTCTAGAGATGTTGTTTGATGTTTTAGCAGGCAGCAACGAGCTCGCTGCGCTGGTTGTTTCCTTTTGCTGCCACTCTTGGCCTTCAAGTTCCTGGGAGCCCGCTTCCCTAGATGCCCTCGTTTCTCCCGTTCCTTCCGACGATGTCCGTCAAGCGTTCCAAAACATGTACAATCTCAAATCCCTCACCGTTCCCTCCTTTGCGTCCATACTCTCTCACACTTCATCGCTCGCATTCTCTCTGACACATCTGACGATCCTCGACAAGAAGATCTCGCAATCGCAGCTTCAAGCACTATGCAGTTGGCTTTCCACCCAACCCACTCTAGAATCACTCTCTTTTCCTCACCTCGTCGAGTACACGGCAATCGCCCACCCATCGTGTATTGACGGATGGGCTTCAATCACCGAGTTATCCCAGGCGAACGGACTAAGCCCATTCATTACCCCACTTCCTTGCCTCAAGTCGCTGCGCGCGTCCACAGAGATAGTCTCAGCGCTGCGCTTTGCGATCAACAACCCGATTCAGCATCTCACCCTAGACGTCCGCGAGACGCTGTTCACGGGTTTACGTCCTAGTTCTGTGATCCACTCTCTCAACGGCGTTCGCGAGATGCACGTCATATTCGGCCCCGAGGTCGACAAGAGGACCGTCGAAAAGTTCCTCGGGGTGACGGGCAGCATTCTGACGGGCGAAAACAAGTTGGCGGCAATGAAGTCTCTCGAGGTAGAGGTGTTGTGGACAGGCGAGGACGCTGCAGAGGTATGTTCTGTTCCTCGTGATCTTGTGCTCGCCTTCGTTTCACTGACCCGTACTTCTCCTTTCAGACGCTCTACGGTATCGTCACCTCTATCATCTCTCGTTTTCGGGGACTGGAGACGCTCAAGCTGACGTCGCCGTTCCGGTCGATCCAAGCGCCTCTCCCAAACCGTGTCAGCCTGTCGCTTCTGGGCTCACCCAACTCTGTTCTCTCGCCTCCGCGGACAATGTCCTCGTCTGCACTCCTTCCAACGCCCCCTCGCTGCTCCAGTATGATGTTGAAAGAGTTCGTCGTGTGCGACGTTGAGCAGAGCTACGCGAGGACGTGGACGAAGCACTGTCCGTCGCTGTCTGACATCCGATTCGACTTTTCATGTTCGACAGCCGACGCAGACTTGGACGTGGACGTCGAGCTCTGTGGGATGTGGTTTAGACGGAAAATGCCCGCCGGCATTCGCTCATCGCTGCCGTTGCCGTTGGTGACGTAGTGAAGTCAAGTTGGTGTGGGATCGGATCCGAACGCGATAAGGTCCTGCTGTATCATGTATTTGTTTCCCATGGTTTTGATCATTGCGTTTTGCATGCTGTCACTCGTTTTCTTTATTCCTTATTTTTTTTTCTTGTATCGATCCGATTCTGGTCTTGGATATTACTTATTGCGTGGGTAGTGCAAAAATCAACGAGGAATCCTGTATAGATAACTGTAAGGCTTCATAGCAACACTTTGTTCTCTGGGTCTATATATATGATACCCTGTCTCTTGGTCGAGAATGGGCCAAATCAATGTCGCACTGTATCACTGCGACACAGAGGAAGTTCCTCCGAAGTTGTCCCATGCTCGATCATTCAAACATTGACCGAGTACTACCGCACTCGCACTATATTGTGGTATTCATGCAAAAGAAAGATGCAATGAAATCCCCGTTGGCATTTTCCCTCTCTGTCAATGTTGTGGGAGTCAGCGTTTCGGACTGGCAGGCTCAGGCCGCCTGCTGGCATCGACTCAGATCGAATGAATGCTGAGCATGCGGCCCGGGCCCAGTGTGGAAGGTGAACGGAGACTCGTCAATGCATGCCAGGGGATCATGGTAACCTGGTCAGTCCCAATGGTGCTCGTCCATTCTTACATCATTCCCTGGCAACTTGGTGTTTCGCCGACTAGGACAAAGCATGTCATTTGACTTGGTTGCATTGCTCACAAACGAGAGTATCACATCATGCAACATAAGCAAGTCGAAAGACACATGAATAACGACAAGTCAACCGTGACAAACATGAGTCGAGAAAACGACGATCGGATCGCTCGGATTGTTTTACTCGAAATGATGAACCCAATGTTCAACTCACCTTCAATACTACCCGACGGTTCCTAACTCGCCACCGCAGGGGAATATAAGAATGACGCGTGCCACCGCGGGGAGAACCAGCCAGAGGTTGCCTCTTCTATGCGTGCACCTCGGAGCACTCCTTCGGCAACTTTGTTGAACCGGAATTGTCGTGGTCCAATATTTGGGGTCGGCTTCACGCTTGATGATGATTATATTGCACGTCGTGACGCGCTGATGTTTCGAATCCGAATCCGAGACCGAGCTCTGCCACTTCTTGTCAACAGCGGTGAACTGCCCATATGTACAGTGGCGAAGGCGACGCCAAAGGGCGATTCCGGACAGGATGCCCAGGCGCTAAGCCGATGTCGCGGAAACGAAGAGGGTTCAAATATGATCCAGCGGTATGACTAGTATGGTCGAGAGGCGAAGTTTGTAGGCGTGGGCCGCGTACTGTGACCAAGGAGGAAAATGATCTACTAGGGGCATGCATCAGTTTTGGTCGCGTATGAAAATAAAGTTACCATGTTTGGTGCGTAAGCATCTTGGGCATAGGTGAGCATGAATATCGTTCAGATGCGTCTGAAACTCACCCTTGGTTCCACTCGCTACGCACCAAAAAGAAAAAAAAACCCTATCGCTAAGAATCTACATGGTGTTCGAGTACAATCGCTAAGTTGGTCTGGAGCTGCATTTGTGAGAAAATCTAAAAAAAAAGCAACGAATTAGTGATCTGATCTTCGATAGTAGAGACAAGACGATCACCAAGTATTCGAGGAGATAGCTGTTGATTGAAGAGATACACCTGCCAATATCCTGTGCGAGGGAAGGAGCGCCTAGAAAACGATTTTGCATTTCTTCTAGCTGGAATTTCGTTTGTTGCAGCGCACTACGTGGCAGGTCATTTGGTATCAGTTGATCAATGCAGTCTGAAGTTAACTTTCATGGAGATATCGGCGCTACATACCTGAGCAACTGACGTCTCAAGGCGTCTTCAAAGGGGGTCCGAACGGCCGGCGCAATATCTATAATTTGTCGAAGCATGTGCAATCGGAGTGAAAGCATCTCCAGATCTTGTTTATTCTCCCTCCATCTCTACAATGATGAGCAAAGGAGTAGGTATTAGTGTTGGCGGATCATGGCTCGGTTATAGACAGAATCATCACGTCTACGAGTTGAAGTATATTGAGAATACCTCCGATCGTTAGGTTGATGACGGCTCCAACTCCAGGAATACCTCCAGCGGCTGCTTGAACGGGAGGTAGGATTGTTTGGGCAACATCGAAGGTCTGCCGATGAACGACAGTCGATTCTCGGGGACTGGGTATGAGCTGCAGCGACAAGGGCCCACTGATAACAAGGATGGAATTGGACGCGGTGAGGATACCTGTTGCAGTGGAACGGAAACCGCCGGGTAGTGCCAGGTGACTTGGACGAGTCGTCGGACTTCGTGACGGGCGCCGGAAAAGGAACAGAGTGCTTCAATTGAGAAAAAGTGAAGGTCGTCGCGAAGAGTCCTTCAAGGGAAAAAAAACAGTCACTATACAAGATCGAACATGATCTATACTTATACTGATATCAATCGTAATAATGTACAGCACACACAGGATGTATCGCCAATGAGGCAGTGGTGCACTGGTGCACGGATCATCGATCAAGTTGCTGTAATTTATCTACTTCCAAAACGAATTCCATTACTCCCTCACTGGCACGTATGTCAGGCCTTCCCAGTGCTCACCCACATTGTCGCACGGCACACCCGGCTACCATCGTTCTGTATCGAAAGAGCACTGCAACGGAGGTCTGCGGCGTCTAGTAAAACGGCTGACGGGTAACGAAGTTCAATCAGAGGGGTAAGATCGACCCCTACCTTAGGTAGAATGTCCTCCATAGAGTTTTCGATCATATCGGCCCGGTTGGCCCGACGGCCCTGGCGGTCACCGACCATCATGGGTCCGTGACGGAGCAACTGCCATAGTGCCTCAAACTTCGATTGCTGGCACTGCAATACTTATGCTCGGAGGGAGGGGTGTCGCCGAGATGCGGCACGAATTCTCGGGCTCTGAATCAATAAACGTCGGACCGAGGTGCGACTCGTTCTCCCATGACATTAATAGTACTACAAGCATATGCGTAAAACATGAATACATGCATAAATAACGATAAGTCAATCAACGAGAAATGCGAGTCCTGAAAAGGATGGTTGTGCTAATGTGCTTCGGGCTGGCATTGATGACGAATGGCGGCGAACCGGCCCGACGGCTTATTATAACTCGCTTTTGCTAGCACGCCACATGCAATGGATGGGTATACAAGAATATGGAGGTTAAAAATGCTTCTCCTATGCTTGCACCTCGTAGCGTTTCTCTCGCAACTCTGTCGAACCGGAGAGATTCGTGGTCCAATATTCTGAGTCGGGATTGGCTTCAGGTTTGAAGATGTGCATCACATTACTCGTGGTAACCTGCCGGTGTCTCGTATCCACATAGGAATCCGAGACCGAGCACTGCGCCGCTTCCTGTCGACACCGGCTACCCGCCCATACGGTGGCGAATGCGACGCCGAAGGTAGAGATTACCATGTTGATGAACATGAGCTCGTTCAGGATGGCGTCGCTGGTGCCGCGATAGAGACAGACGAATTGGGCGATCGAGAATATGGACGGAACGACAAAATTTGTGAGTGCAATTCCGGACAGGATGCGCAAGCGCTGGGCCAATGTCGCTGAAGAGCGATAAAGAAGAATCAAATTGATCAGTGGAATGAGTATTATCGAGAAACAAAAAATGGGTATATACCATTTCCAAAGCTTGTGATGTTGTCCATATACCCTTGGCCTTGCAGTTTCCAAAGGAATGCAACAGATGCATATCTGTGGATCGAAACAATGTCATAAGACGGTTTAGAGTGATTCCATGAGATTGGTTGGCACTTACGTATTGTCCAACATCTGTGTGGCCCAGTCGATTTTGATGCAAGGTGAATGAGAAAATATGTTTGACATCGCGGTGCTAGCGTCTGGTCCATTCATGGCTTCAACCATGATTTTGGCAAAAACGATAACATTTATGACGCGAATGAGCTTGAGGACGATCGGGGTTGCTAAGAGGAGAGCAAAGCGTATCCAACCGATATGCCTCCGCGGATATACAGAGACAAGTCGAAAGAGCAGAATTGAGTCGATCAGGATAGATTGCCAGATGCCCAGAAGTCCAACAACAATATTTATCTTGGAAATCATGAGGTGATGTTTGCAGAAAATCATCGGTTACCGACGTACGACCGGTCTCCACGGGTCCAGAGGTTTCAGCAAGGTATGAATCTGAGCGTATCTATCAGTAAGTTGAGGGCGATTAGATGTACAGGGTTGCGCGCACTCACAGTGTAGGCCTCGATCAGTGTACACACTAAGAAAGCGAGGAAAATAGCTGCTAAATTGAGGATGAAGATAGGGTGGCGGCGACTTTGCGAGGTAGAGAAGTAGCACAATGATATGGCAAGGGGAACAATGAGAATCAGGGCCGTGTGCGTTATCATGAGGGAGTCCAACAAGGGTCGATAGTAGGCACTGAGACTCTGAAGGTCCGTTGACGGGGAGGACTCTGGCGGGCCACTGTAAGTGGCATTGGTAGTGGTAGTCATATCTGCACACAGAAGGAGATGGAACGTGTCGAACATATGGCTTATAAGTATCGTACGGGCTCGCTCGTGGAGGAGTCGGACTCCGCGCGTATAGCCAATACCATGCAGTTTCAATCCGAATCCGGGCTCAATTTACTGATATCTTGAGTGATCATGCCGAAGAGGGTAGTATATATATCAGTTGCGGTGTCGTGGTCGACAAAGTGTGCGGCTGACAGCATGATACATACCGTGATAAGATCTGTGATATGTAACAATATTTCTTCTCCCATCATTCTGGACACGCTTCGCCAATTAACTGTGTGATCAAACTACCGATTTCAAACTGTTTGATTAGGCAGACTTAACTCACCGTTCACGGTATGACCCATGAAACATCCATGAGGACGTTTCAGCTCCTGATGCGACATCATACGCACCGATCATCCCCGCTGCCCATAAAAGCCCAGGCTCGTCAATATGCCTGATACTCACTGCTGATCGAACGTGCGCGTGATCAAACGCCAAACTCAAGACATTTCAAACTCTGGGACCACTGGAAAGCACAATGGGCACGTTCCGCGCTTTTGCGATCTGGAGTGCTTTCTTTGCGGTCGTTTTTTTGTTTGCTTATACTTGCTTACTCGGGGAGATTTACGGGACACGGGTACCGCTACGTCATATTGCTTGTAGGTCTTGTAGGCTTTCGTAGATTTTCAAAAAAGGTACATGGGCAAGAAAGGATTTTCGTACATATGACCCATCAACATGATTCGCCCTCATTCAGTTCGAAACACGGCCTGACAGTAGCGATCGCAAGCGGTGTTGTTGAACATTTTAACCCCATCAATGAGGTTCCACAAGTCATGGAAGACGGCTTACAATTGCTCTGGAATATCAAACCATTCTTGATAAGTTCTGCACTCGGCACTAATACACATCAATCAAAGCGCAACTCTTGCACATGTGTGAGACATCATGACCATGTAGCGACACTCACCCACTCGCATCCCTCGACTGGGTCAGATCGATCTACTCGCGCGGTTTAGTACCCCATTCATCCATACGCACTAGACCATAATGATCGCACCTTGTTGCTTTTTCCACCATGGTGTTACAAATCGAGCGAGGAATGGTTGTCATGTCAGCATTTGCCTGCTGTCCAATGATCAGGATCCTGAAGCCGGCTAAATTTCTCTCGGATGTTTTCGAGACCGCCCAGCGGGTTCTGTGTTGCCATCTTGTGGTAAAGGCGCTGTACAGTAGAACGTAGAGTTAGAGCAGTGCTTGATGATGTTGATGCTGTGTGGCGAGGGAAGAGGTCAAAGGCAGCCGCTCGGTCCAAGGGAAGCGCCACATTCGAGCGGTGGTCAGTAGCTTACATAATATTTGCGCATCCATTAGCTTCGTCCATGGCGACAATGGACCCAGGTCCTCAACGCACCTACAGAGCACCGCAGATGAACGGACACGTCGATAGCGGTGGCACAGCTAGACGTGCTCATCATAGCAACAAGCGGTGGGTCGCTGACGGCGTCACCTCGCGGAGCGGCGCAAGCACGCCTCATACCGGGACCGACTCCGAGCGCTGGGAGAGAGGTGGACACAGAGGTGGTGGTAGAGGAAGGGGTCGCGGTGGTCGTGGCAGGTTTAACAATGCTTCAGTCACCTTTCCTCCAACCAGCGCTCTGGGCGGAGGTACAGTGGGGAGCGAGGGCGAACACAGTGAAATGGAGGAGGAACACGAGGTGATAGATTTGAACGAGTCGGGGACGCCGGAAGAGCACGAAAAATTTTGGCAAGAGGTGCGTCGCAAACATTTTTCTCTGTTGCTACGCTCTCCATGTTCTCGTGCTCCAGTTGGTGAAGGCGCGTGAAGTCGAGCGGAAGAAAGCGATTGCTGAGGGAAAGATGGACGATCCACTCAAACCGAAACGTCTTGAAGACGCGATCACTATGGTCGGCACATGCATGGATATGTGTCCCCGTTTTGAACGATATCGACGGGAACGCGAGAACAACTTATTCGAATGGGAAATGGTGGGGATTCACGGCCATGAACCGTAAGCAACTCCGATGTTCTTGCGCTCATGCTCCCTGTAGATTCCTGGTACCAAGAAGGTGGACCACAAACGAGCTGTCAAGGCATACGAACGCGCAGCTGGGGATAAGACGTTACCATCAGACCTTCGGCCTCCAGAAGTTCTCAAGGTGCATTTTTACTCTCAGGTGCTGTTGTTCGCATGCCTGATCACGCCCGACAGCACACCCTTGATTATCTCTTCCACGAACTTTTACCTCTCGGAGGATTTTCGGAAACATTCAACTTTGTCCGCGACCGCTCAAGATCCGTTCGAAACGACTTTACGATGCAGCATGAGATGGGACGCATCGCAATTGAATGTCACGACCGATGCGCCCGGCTTCATATCCTGGCAATTCATATCGAACGCGACCGTTCAGGGTTCTCCATTGCTATGGAAGAGCAACAGCTCATGAACAGTGAGCGTACCTTGACTCCAACTATAAAATGCTTAACGATGTCTCTACAGCTCTACAAAGTTTAAAGGAGTTTTATCAAGAACAACGTGGACAGTATCAGTCGCCGACTGAGCTTGAGATGCGTGTTTACCACCGTCTCATTCACATCCGTGACCAAAGAGAACGTCATGACGATATACCTCAAGAGTTACTCAATCATCCTGTATTTGAGCTGACCACGGTATTCCGTGCTCGTGTCCAGGCCAAGAGTGCTCCCATCACCAAAACATCTCCGCTTTCTGTTGACGCGGAAGCGATGCGCATATTTGCTGAGCTGGCTGACGTCCTACGCCGTGAAGGCAATGTCGTCATGACCTATCTTGTCGCATGCATTCTTGAACGACACTTTGGCAAGGATACCATAGAAGACATCGAGTCGATAAGAAACAATCTCTCT
This sequence comes from Leccinum uliginosum, assembly GCA_038091455.1. Taxonomy (NCBI): domain Eukaryota; kingdom Fungi; phylum Basidiomycota; class Agaricomycetes; order Boletales; family Boletaceae; genus Leccinum; species Leccinum uliginosum. Next base: position 23,953 of record JBBPOM010000260.1, read on the forward strand.
CTCTCCGATATCATTGATGGAAATTCTGGAGTGTGGTCTCCTGCGCAAGTTACGGATATCGATATCTCGGTAATGGATGAAACCGAATGTCAAGCCGAGCCTCCTATGGATGTCCCCCAGGAATCCCCCAGACAATTGCAGCCGAGTGGTACTCAGTGGCTGACTGATACGTTTGGCCCCAAACCGACGCAGTCCGCTTTCTTTGCCAGTACGACACCATCGGCTTTGCAGCCTTCTTCTGCGCCACTGCAGTCGGCCTTCTCCAATCTGCAGACAGTCCCCAACGCATTTGGCACCACTTCCTTTGGTGCACAAGGCGCGTTCAAGAACGTGGAGGCTACCGCAGCCCCGATCTCCGTCTTTGCGTCGATGAAGGATGACAATGCAAGAATACATGGTTCGGCTCCACCCGCAGTTACAGGTATTCTCATTGTAAGGGTAATGATGGGCATCACTAACACGTGTACGTTGACAGCGTCTAATGCTGCTGCTGGTTTTTCGGTGTCTTCGTCTGCTACATTCTTTCTACCTTCCACCCCGAAGCTACCCGGAGCTCAAGTAGACCCGTCATCGCAAACATCCAAGCCATCTCCCACACAGCCTTCACAAGCCAGTGGATTTGCTGGATCACTCAAAAAATCATTTTCCGGCTCAGAGACGACCCCTTCGAAATCACTGAACCCTTTGGCCCCAAACTTTACCCCCTCACCCATTCGTACCACACCCACAGGTTCTGGTGGCTTTGGTACACCCACCACATCTGTGTTCAGCAAACTGCCATCGAGTAACTCCCCGGAGAGTCGCAAACTTGGCGCCTTCAGCGCCAGCTGGAACGAATCTTCGTCTCCCATACCCCGAAAATCAATCCAGGAACAACCCATTCCCAACACGACCACGCCAGAATTACCTTTGGTATCTTCTCCCCCCTCAATGACCTCGACTTCTTTGGACGGTGCGATCGACCAAACACCGCTCTCGCATCCTCCACCTCTCAATCGACCCCAGCCAATTTCGTTGCCTTCGACGCCCAGTGCCAGCATCCACATTTCTTCTTCCCTCCCTCCGACACGACGACCTACCTTGATTTCGCTAAAGAATATACAAACACACACTCTTTCGGCTTTGCCTACTGAAATACTGAGCCCTCTCGTCTTACATTCACCTGTCTCGAAGTCATTGCCCGGGCTAATTCGTAGAGAATCTATTCAGTCTCCTCTGAAAGCGGTCGTCGGCGCTGCGGACATCGAAGCGAAAGCCGAGCCCAATCTTGAACCTGAAAAACTGAATACGTCACTGGCTGCGGGCCCACCTCCTGCGGAGGACATCATGATGGCCACGGCGCTTCACTTTGCACGTCGGAGCTGGTTGGTGAAACAAACGCTCGCTAACTGGCGACATCGACTGAGTGACCATGTCGAGTGGATAGAAGCCTGCCGAAGAAGCGTGGATTACAAGGAAAAAGCGCGATCTGAACGACTTTCGCATAGTACCTGTCCTCCCGCTCAGAACGGACGTGCTCATCGACCAATATCATCAGAGTCCCGCATGCCGTTGAAGAAACGCCTACGTGAGCGTCTTTCTGGAGAGTACCGACCCCCGGCGAATGACGAAGAACTTGCGAGGCGATTTGAAAAGGTGACGCGTTGGATCAATTTGGATCTGTTGTTGGTGACGTGGACTCAATGCTTCAATAGAATTACGAGGACCATGCCCGTCGATGGGCGCGTGGATCGTTTTTGAACGTGATGCGGAACTTTTTGGAGTCGACGAAGAGACCGTTTCCTGATAATTGGTCTGCGTGGCTGTCGCTCAATCAAGAAAGTGATGGGACGGCCATCTGGCTGGAGCAAAAGTTCGACGTTCCGGATTCTGGCACGTGGAGGAACGAGCACGTGTTTGAAATACCAATCTCAAACGACCGCGACGAGCGATCGTATCCTGGTATTGTCATATTCGAACGTACACCGTTGACAGGCATAACAGATATTTTGGGAAGGTGAGACCTAACTCCTTGCTGTTTTGCTGGCACTGAGTAAAAACGCACAGGAAGTATCGCAGTTTGGAAGATTGCACGCGCCTGCGCGACATCATCGAGGCTTTTCCGGAGGACCGACATTACGTTCCCATGTTACTGTGTTTCTCATGGTCTGAGCGAGATCCAGACTCGTCAAAGGACTTTGATGATATGGTCGGTCGATCGATAATTCTCAGTTACACCATCTTGATTTTGTTTTGCAGGTGGCATCGATGGTTGAGGGTGGCATGGTGACGTCGACGCATGAACTAGTGATTTCTACGACCGCTCTAGATATGGAGTCCAAGTTGAAAGAAGTGTTGGAATCCGTTCCGTTTGATTTGGAGGGTCGACTTGTAAAACTCGCTTCATTGAACGGTCGGTGTATGCCGCTGGGTGATGAATAATTTGGTTCCTTACGTGTATACCACCCGCAGATCTCTTCAAAGTTTGGGAGCGTCAATGGGAGGAGGTGACGACGAGCTGGCTTAGTGATTGTGTCGTTTATGGGACCTGTGAGTTTTGTTTCCTGTGATGGATCAAAGGTCCATTGTTGATCCAGGCCTCGGAAACAGTTAATTGGGACCTTTATGGAGAGATGCTAGAGAGTTGCGCGCGTCTCTTGATCAAGATTATTGATTCGGTGATCGGTCTGCTACGGGTCGATGGTATCTCGAACGACCTTGTACAATTACGATCGGTCAAGGGCATGGACTCTGAGTAAACTGTCCTACAATCTCCATTCGATGTGACGCTAACTCTGTTATAATATAGTACGACATTCGACATGGTTCTCGACTGGCTGCAGTCTCTCCCCAAGACTGGTTTTACATCCTCGTTGATTGGTGATATCAGGGCACACCAGAGCCTTGGTCGAGGTAAGCGCGCGTGAGACTATTTCCGGAGTGTGCTCATCACTGGACAGATTTTCCGACAATGACCTTTATGTCTCAGTTGTATGGGCTTGGGAGTTCTGTTGCAAGTCACATTGCAGACGTCCGCCCTGATGCGGCACACTTTGTCTCTCGAATTCGGCTGGATGACGCTTCAAAAGATATTCAAACGCTGAAAACGATGTTGGAGGATATGAACGCCAGTCGGATCACCAAGCTAAAGCCTCCGAAACGTCTTGCGTCCTTTGCAGAGCTGGGTTCGAGCAGGTGCGTGCTGTGATTGTTATTTCCGAGTGCACGTTGTTCATTTCCGCTTTTCTAGAACGTCCCCGCAGTCAAAGAAGCTACGGTTGTCGGTCTCTGACATCACCCCCACGGACGAGGAGATGACGTCGCCCAGTCTGTCCTCGCCTTCGCTCAGCACACCCACCTCTGTCCCATCTGAATCTGAGCCCACGATCGTCACGTCTGCAATGTTACGTTCCCTGACCAAGGACCTGCGCGCCAAGTATGGCGGTGCCCGAGTCAACGCTCTTTCTGCTTCTGTTTCTCGCTGATTTTCGTTTTCGTACTATTTACATAAATTGCTGCATTGACCACACGATCTGAACACATGTACACGGACAACCTGCTGCTATAGCTGCTATTTGGTGCCACCGGCTTACATACTTTTTATGGTAATGAAATTATCGACTGATCTTCTTGAACATGAACGCCTCGACGAGCTCGACCGATGGTACTTGCAGTTCCCAGTCGAGAAAGCCCAGCGTGATCGTCACGATCGGTATGGCGGGTGCGGGCAAGTCGACCTTTGTACAGCGTCTCAATTCCCATCTGCACGCCGCAAACCCCTCGCGGCCACCCTACATACTCAATCTCGATCCCGCAGTCGCCCACCTCCCGTTCGAACCCAACATCGACATCCGCGATACGGTGAATTACAAAGAGGTCATGAAGCAGTGTGTGTCGCCGTTTCTTCGGGTCTTTCATGTGACTGATGATGATGATGACGACGGGTAAAGGTACAATTTGGGTCCCAACGGGGGCATTTTGACGGCGCTCAACTTGTTCACGACCAAGTTTGACCAAGTGTTGGACTTGGTGGAGAAACGGGCCGAGATGGTCGAGTGCGTCCACCGTCGTTATTTCCAAACGGCTGGTCTACTCACGATTACTCCGGCAGTCACATCATACTTGATACTCCGGGTCAGATTGAGATCTTTACGTGGTCCGCGTCTGGTGCTATCATCACCGATGCCGTCGCGTCCTCCTTTCCGACCGTGGTGGCGTACATCATCGACACCCCGCGGACGACAGCACCGGCGACGTTCATGTCCAACATGTTGTATGCGTGTAGGTCCGTCGTTCCGATTCTTACTCTGATTCTCATCGGAGGCTGACTTCTTTTTCCTTTTTTTTCGTGACAGCATACTGTACAAAACGAAGCTGCCGTTTATACTCGTGTTCAACAAGACGGACGTGACGTCGCACGACTTTGCGATCGAATGGATGCAGGACTTTGAGGCGTTTCAGGCGGCGTTGGCGTCGCATTCTGGATCGCGGGATGAAGAGGGTGAGCCGACATACATGAACAGTCTGATGAACAGCATGAGTCTGGTTCTGGACGAGTTTTACAAGCATCTCAAGGTGAGTCTTTTGCGGTGGTGGTGGTGGGCACGCGATCCGTACCGACGGATGTGGTCAAGGCTGTGGGTGTTTCCAGCGTGACGGGTGACGGAATGGGGGCGTTTGTGGATGCCGTGGAAGAGTCTAGGAACACGTACGAGAGGTGAGGTTTTCATATTTGACCCCAAGGGTCGGGTGATTGATGTGAATTATTAGGGAGTATTTACCAGAGCTGGCCCGCGCCCGCGCTGCTCGCGAGAAATCGCTGCAAGATGCGAAAGAGGCATCGCTGAACCGGTTCATGAGCGACCTGGCGGTGGATCGTGCCAAGAACCCGAGCGCTGCGGTGGAGGAGCGATGGGAATCCGAGGAAGAAAACGAGGAGGAGGACGTTGACGTAGAGGTTGACATTATCGATCAAAGTGAGAGCTTTCATGGATTCTTTCGAGACTGAGCTGATTTTTGTTGCGATAGGCGAGGAGCGATGGCCTGGTCAGTACATTGACGTGACACAAATGCGACGACAGGAAGAAGAGATCGACTGGCCGAGGCCGTAGCGTAGCAGATAACTGATACACGTTGTGTGTTGCTATATATAAGTAGATTTGATGCCACTTATTGTAGTAGTTCGGCTCGTCTTTAACTTTGACCACCAACTCCCCGCATCATATATCACCGCCCGCCCTATGGATCGGTGTGTCCCTTCACTGTCGCGCTGGACGTTGCTGATCGTCTGTCTGATCGTCTTGCTCAGTTACGCCAAGATCGAGAAAGTTGGTGCGTACAGCAGTGCGACCGTGCCAATCCCAAACATGACCTCGTGTGTGGCATGGTCACCCCTCCAGGCGAAGGTGTGCCTCGTCGACCATCCTCTCTCGTTTCACTCGTTTGACGTTTTCTTACACTCGCAGGAACGTACGGCGTCGTCTACAAGGCGAGGGATGTGACCACCAACCAAATCGTTGCACTCAAGAAAATCCGACTCGAAGCGGAAGACGAAGGCGTCCCAAGCACCGCCATTCGCGAGATCAGCCTGCTCAAGGAACTCAAGGACGACAACATCGTCAGGTGCGTTCGGGCGTATCGCGCGCGCGCAAAAAAGTGGGCTCAGTGCGGGATTGGTCGGGCCCTAGGTTGCTGGACATCGTACACGCAGACCAGAAGCTCTATCTCGTGTTCGAGTTTCTGGATGTGGATCTGAAACGCTACATGGAACATGCCAACACGAGCGGTACGCCGATTTCCATCGAGATATCCAAGGTGCGTCACGTCTCGTCCCTCGCCACATCCCGTGATCGTTACGCGCGAACAACAAAAAAAGGATGATGGGCGCTGTTTCATTGATTGGAATGGTTGGCTGCACCCTTTCCCTCACGCTGCGCCGCATTCCTGATCGCCTCCTTGCTGCGTTCATTGCGCCCCTGTCGACCCTGGACTAGTGGTCGTCGTTACGCGCCGGATCACGTGATACGTCACTGCTATGAACGATGCTGATTACATTGTTAGAAATTCACTCACCAACTCAGTTCTGGGCTTCTTTACTGCCATTCTCACCGGATCCTGCATCGCGATCTCAAGCCACAAAACTTGCTGATCGACAAGCGAAACAATCTCAAGCTTGCTGATTTCGGCTTGGCGAGGGCGTTTGGTATTCCCATGAGGACGTACACCCATGAGGCAAGTGTCTGCCTCTTGGTGTGTCCGTTTTTTGTTTAATTAGATGCCTAGGTCGTAACGTTGTGGTACCGTGCACCCGAAGTCTTGCTCGGGTCTAGGCATTATTCGACCGCCATCGACATGTGGTCGGTGGGATGTATATTCGCAGAAATGGTCATGCGAGGAAACCCGCTGTTTCCTGGAGACTCTGAGATTGACCAAATATTCAAAATTTTCAGGTGCGTGCGTTTCGGTGCTGTCACTTTGTTGTCATTTGCTGAGGAGATGGAGGGGATAGGATCATGGGAACGCCCAACGAACAAATCTGGCCTAGCGTCAGTCAACTACCCGATTACAAGGAGACGTTCCCCCAGTGGAATAAACAAGACTTGCGGAGCGTCGTACCCAACCTGGACGAGATGGGCATTGACTTGCTATCGGTGAGTGTCGACGGTGTTCCGAGTGGACATACAATGTGCTGACGGCCAGCTTAGCGAACGTTGACGTACGACACAGCAAAACGAATTTCAGGTGAGTCATGGCTATCTGTGATAAGGGTCAGGGGTCTTGCTGAGCCCAGTCACAGCGAAACGTGCCCTCGTTCACCCATGGTTTGCGGATTACAATTCGTGAAAGGTTGAGCTGGTAATAGACTGGCTAGTACGTTTATGTATGGTAGTTCTACACATGTCAAAAGTCGTCGGAGTTGTTGTGTGCATGCGATAAAGGGAGTGTGCATTGCCATTTGGTCACGCTCTTTAGTCACTTCTTCCTCACCCCCTCATCATCGACATGGACGACGACGTCCAGTACCTCGGCACGAAATTCGCACCCGTAGACAACATCGACGACGACGTACACCCTTCGCTTACAGGCATGTCCTTTCTCTCTCTCCATCAGAGAGCCTCGCTCACCCTTCTCTTCCGCAGGAATAACTCTGCACGTCGACAAGTGGGGAGACAAGCCCGCTCACGACCTCACATTCTATCGCGCCCGCTCATGCTACGTCAACATCGGTCGCAAATCGGGATCCGATGACAGGTCGATGCGAAGAGCAAACGACGATCACAACGTCGTATTCTCCTGTCAGGTCGTCAGCGCCAGGCATGCCAAGCTCGTCTTTTCGGACGGTGGTCAGGTATCGTATTTTGTTCACATCGTGTCCCTCCACAGCGAGCGCTCATCATCGCCCCCGTCGATAGGTCTACATCGTCGACCTTCACTCACGACATGGAACACACCTCCTGAAGCGTGGCGAGTCGGCTCCAAGAATGCTCCAACCTGAAGTCGAGACCCTACTTTCTGACGGTGACCTGCTGACGTTTGGCAAGGCGGTTGGCGCTGGTTCATATCACGTATCCCCTGTCACCCTCCGCGTGGAGCTCCTGAACGATTGCTTATATTCTGAGCCGTTCAAGGTCCGCGCTCACACCCCTTTTGATGCGCAGAGCCCAGTCCTCTTGAGGCCGCGTAAGCTCAGCTCGGGCCGCTATGGACTCATCTCTCAGGCCACTTCCTGCATAGAGTCCTCTGATTCCCCGCACTCCTCTTCTTCCTCCATCTCTGTATCCTCTGATGCACCCTCCTCTCCGTCGGATCAGGGTTCGGATATTGAAGACGAACTTAGCTGCGTCCCTGCCGTACTTCGTTTTCCTCTAGAGAAGTCATCGATCAAGATCCCGGCGTTCCGTAGCTTCATTCGAGATATATATCACACTACCGTCCCGCATTCATCCGCCATCTCAGACGTTCCAGGCGAGGATGAGGCTCCCGGCACACCTCCCTCTGCTGATGTCGTCCGGCCGCCTTCACCTACCGTCATCATCCTCGAGTCCCCTCCCAGATCACGCTCTCATTCACCGATGGAGGTTGCCACGCCGTCCCCGTCCCCGTCCCCTCCTTCTGAGACGCACCAATCCGAGCCTGCTATAATTGGCGCTTGGCCTGCTTCGAGGCCTGAGTCACCCCGGCATCCATCCCTTGGAGTGGAAATCGCACCGTCCGAGGTTCCCCCGGCGCCGGAGCCAGAGCGCCTTGAGCCCGAGCTGATCCTCATCCCGCCAATTGCACACCAGAATAGGATCGCACCCATGTCCAACGATGCGATTATCCAACTTATGCATCGCATTCCTCCGCCTTTCTTCCCGATGGGCGGGCCATTCAGCAACTCTATCTCATCTGACTTTGGGCTGCCGCCGGTGCCCCATCCTCCTCCGCCCCCGCCCCTTCCTCCTCTGGGATGTCGTGGGATTCCTCCTTTCCATCTTCACAAAGCGATGACAGATTGTGTCAGCACTGAAGTCAAGGGCAGTTTCAAGGGTGTCGAGGTATGAATTGTCTCTCTTCTTTTCAACTTTCCGCCAACAAATCTATCCTAGGATCGTATCACCGCCTTGCAAGAGACCATCAGCGATCTGAGATCCCGCCAGACCGTGACTGAAGAAGACATGGTTGATATTCAGACTCACTTTGAAACATTCGATCCTGACTCGTTGTTATGCCGTATCGCCGGAGCGGAACGCAACATTGCGACTCTGTCCATGCTGCAGGGACAGATGAACGCATTGCAGAATCAGGTGACGATGATCCGTGGCAGGTTGGAAGTACCAGAACCCAAGGCGGCAGAAAACATGGATGACTTCAAGGTGTGTGCGGCTGCCTTGAACAATCTCGTATCTGGTAAGCTGTGCTCGTTAACTCGTGACCACGACTGACGTCCGTGTCGGATTAGAAATGAGGTCGTTGCGCGAAGACGCGGAGAAGCGAATAGAAGCCAAGATGGAGACGATCCAAAAGGCACGCACGGAGGCGCTGGATGCGTTGAAGGAGGTTGTTGGTCAAGCCGAAGTTCGTTGTCATATTTTTGTTTCTTCAATCTTGGCAGTTGACGGTATCAAATCCAGCATGTCAGAACCTCGAAGCGAAAACGCGATAATGAATTGGATGAAGAAGAGGTCCCCAATGTCGCTGCACCTGTGAATCATATTTCTATTTCTCCCGAAGAAACCCAGGCACCTGAGGTGTCCGCTCCCATCCAACAAATCCCTTCTGGAGCCGGTGTTTCCCTCGCCAAACCGGACGATATGTGCAGTGATGAGTCCCCCGCCGCCCCCATTCGACCCAAGAAACGCGCGCGGAAGGCCACGTACGCGGTCATCCACACGGCAGCGGCGATGGCGATTGGTGCAGTGACAGCATGGTCAGCGTTGGCGTTTTCCTAAAGACAAACTGTCCGGCTTGACGAGGACAATAATACTGTATGGTATCGTTTCTTCCTTTTCTCCTCTTTTGAACGAGGTTGTATGTAATGTAGTGTGTATGACGTCTCTTTCGCCCATCTCCTTTCTTTTTCTTCCTTTTCTTTTGTTTCCTCGTCGTCGCTCAAAGACTCGGAGACGTGTACGTGCATATGGTAGGCTGTATCATGGTGAACAATGTATGTGGTACTATGTATTGATAGCCAGGGATTAGAGACGAGTGATGAAAGATGAGCTTTGGTGTACGTTCTGAATTGTATTGATCAGCAGTAGTAATATCATAACTACTCTTAGACAAGTCGGATATGGTGTAACGGCTAACATGGCTGTCTTTCAAGCAACGGCGAAAGCCTTGATCACAGCAGCCCCGGGTTCGACTCCCGGTATCCGAACAAATTTTTACAGCACTTTGCAATTTTAATTTTAATTTTAATTTATAGTGTTGTGCCAGGCCCGGCTCGGCTCAAAAGACCCGGCCAAGGCCCGGCCTCTAACACAACAGGCATGAGTACATTTAGTGTACTAAAAAACATTAGTAATGGCGTGTAATTAGTATAACTGGCGAAGCGGCTAGTTCAGTCTGGGCAACACTGATGTTATTTTTTCTATCCATCTCAAAT